>SMLS01072614.1:0-50657 GCA_004785975.1 Popillia japonica
TTTCTTGCGATATTACCATTACTTTTGTTTTGGCTTTGTTCATTTTCATCCCATTATCTCGTAGTGCCTGGTTCCATATTTCCAAGTTTTCTCTCAGGGCGCTTTCACTTCCAGTGATTATCGCCACGTCATCCGCGAAGGCACATTCTCTAATTTCTATTCTTTCCAAGTTTCTATATCCAATACAGTACGGTTTGGTTTGTCTTTCGGTTTCCTTTATTATCTTATCCATGAAGGCAATGAATAATAGCGGGCTCAAACTACCTCCCTGTTTTACTCCCTCTTTTGTGGTGAATTCTTTCGACATGGCATTCCTACTTATAACTTTATTTCTAGTTTCCTTGTACATACATTTAATAATTTCTATTAATTTCAAATTCACTTTTCTCTCTTCTAGTACTTTCCAAATTTTCTTCCTGGGTACTCTGTCAAATGCTTTTTCCATATCAATGAATGCCACGTATACTTCTCTTCCCGTACCTAGTGCTTTGTCTGTGATCTCTTTTATTGTGAAAATGTGATCTTGCGTACATCTTCCCTTTCTAAAACCGCTCTGTGCCTCTGATAACGTTGGTTCTATTTCCTTTCTTAGTCTTTTTTCGATTATTTTTTCAAACACTTTTAAGATAGTACTCAACAAAGTGATACCCCTGTAGTTATTGCAATCATTGTAATCTCCTTTTGTAACCATGGTACTATTAGACCCACTTCCCATTTTTTAGGGATTCTTTCCTCTGTCCAGATTCGTCTACAAATCTCCAGTAATAATTTTGTTCCTCGCTCTCCCATAGCTTTTACCATTTCTGCTGTTATCTTATCTGCACCTGGTGATTTGCCATTTTTAAGTTCTTTTATAGCGTCTATTAGTTCTTCCATAGTTATATTATTTACGTTATTGCCTGTCTGCCTTTCTTTCTCATTTATTTCTGTTTCCTTGTTCTCCGCTTCCACGCTCTCGTTTAGTAGTTCCTGAAAGTATTCCCTCCATCGCTCCATTACGTCTTCTTCTTTTCTTAGAATATCTCCGTTTTTATTTTTGATCGTTAATGCAATTGTTTTGTCATTTTTTCTCAGATTTTTTAAGACCCTGTAGAACAGTTTTTGATTGCTTCTACTATCCTTTTCTAGTTTTTCCCCAAATTCGTTTCATGCTTTCTGCTTTGCTTGTACCACTATGTTTTTTACTTTCAATCGTTGTTGTTTATATGCCTCGTAGTTAAAGTCTGTTTTATTACTTAAATATTTTTGCCATTTTTCTTTTTTAATTTTGACCTGCTGCCTCACTTCCCCGGTCCACCAAGCTGTCTGTTTTTTGTTATTATTTGTTCTAACAGTACCACATACCTCTCGCGCAGCTTGTATAATCGTATTTTTAAACAATGACCACATTTCCTCTAATTCTAAAGTGCTTAATTCTACTCCTATTTTTTCCAACTCTCTATCCACATTGTTTTCATACAACTTTGCTACTTGTTCTATCTTTAGTTTATATGACTTTATTGTTTCCGAAGTCCTTCTTTTACTTTCTTGTATTGATCCTTCCTTATGTCTTTTCATTTTTGCTACTACTAAGTAATGATCGCTATGTATTTCGAAGCTTCTTTTTACTATCACGTCTTTTATTGCCCTTCTGTTTTCCCTTTCTACTAATACATAGTCAATAATAGATCTTTCATTTCTCGAGGGTTCTTCTCGTGTAAATTTATGAATGTTTTTATGCTCATAGAAACTATTTGCTACAATTAGGTCATATATTACACAAAAATCCAAGAGTCTTTTCCCGTTCGTATTTCTGACCTCTTCCCCATGCTTGCCAATCACCTTATATACCTCATCTCTTCTTCCCACCCTAGCATTAAAATTTCCTACTACAAATATGTGGCCTTGTGCTGTTTCTACCGCTATACCTAGTTCTGTCCAGAATATATCTTTATTATCGGCTTTTTCGTCTTCACTGGGGCCATAGACTGCAATTATTGTTTCTACTTGTGTTTCGTATTTGAATTCTACTAGTAAAATTCTTTCAGATATTGCTTTCTAGGTATGCAGCTGTTCTCTATTATTTTTGTGAATTAGACATCCTATTCCCGCTTGTGCCCTTTTTTCTTCTTTTACTCCACTCCAGATTAGTACATGTTGATTTTCTATCTCTATCAAGCCCTGCCCTTTTTTTTTGGTTTCCGGTAGTATTAATATTTCTAGTCCCGCCCTCTCAAATTCCTTAACCAGTTCTATTTCCTTTCCATTTATACTTCTTATATTCCATGTTTCTAGCGTATTATTACCAATTTTTTGTTTCAGAAATCTTTTGCTTCTTCCATGTGCTTGCTCGGTCGTCTTGATTTCTTCCTTCATTTCCGCTATTTCTGGCGGTTTTTCTTGTTTTTTTACTTTTTTGTTGTTGTTTAATTCATATTGTCCCTCTTTTGGTTGCCTGGTCATCCTGGTAGGTCCGTCCATTATCGTCGTTGTTGATGCTCATCAACTTTGCGCTTTCTTCTTCTACTAGATCAATTTATTAAAGGTCATACCAGGATTCGAGACAGTACACTTCGTGCCACTCCGGCCACTTGCTCTATACAATGCTTGTGTAGTTTTTGTAGTATTTATTATTAATAAAAGATGTAAGCGTTTTTTGCTGCTGTCTAAAACTTCTCTTCATTGACATATTTTGTAAAACTATAGGTTCAATTATCCTTGTTTAACAAACAACTGCCCAAACAGCAATATTGTCTGGAGGCAATGGTGCTTCCACAAAAGAGTGCGGTTTATTTGAGCTTCACCTTCTCATATTCAGTGAATTTGCGTAACCAGCGAGATAAAACCATGACTCACCAGTAAACATATATGTATTATTAACAACAAAACAGGTCAATAAATTGTTGACAAAATTCTTGTCGTTTTGGTTTGTTTGCAGGTAGTATTTCATGGGTTGTTGGCAAACAGTAAGGATGTAAATGTAGTGTTGTGTTACAAATGACACAAATAAAAACTATTTTAGAAAATAACTAGATTATAATGTGAAATAGAATTTTTTACAATGATTAACTAGAACTCTACCCTTACCATATATTTTCCCTATTTAATTGTATGTGTTGTGTGTTTTGTGTATCCAATGTTATCTGCCATCTGCGTTACTGTCTCTACTGCTGTACTGCTGCTTGAAATCCTCTTTCTTCTTCCCGGCGGTTTTCTTTTTTTCTACGCACTTTAATTTTGATTGTTGATATCTAACTGGCACTTTCCACTTCTTATTCGTTTTTTTTGCGATGTGTTTTCTTTACACAAGTTTTGTTGTGATTTCTTTCTTTTGTCAAATGTTTTAAACTTATCAACAACTCCTTTTTGTTTTCTGATTCACCCAGGGCTACCAGACGTTGAATACGGGATTCCACTACTTGATACTTTTAAAAATGTTTTTTGTAATTCTAGCTTGAAATGTATCGTTGTTATTGTGTATGTTTGTGATGTATTTTACAATAAATTTTGATGAATAAAATTTTTCACATTATAACCTGGGTTTTTTGATTTTTCCCTGTGCACGTAGCTGACTGGGCTTCTTTTAAATTAATTAATTAATTATTAATTAATGTAATTATTTTAATATAGGTAATTTTATAGTTTTTAATAAGTAATAGCGCAGAAGAATTTTCAACTTGTCCATTTAACTTGTGATTGTGGATGACACGTTTGAGATTAGTAAAATTCTCTAAGCTTAGACGTGACTGGTATGTCTGTCTCACTCGTCGTGGTTTGTAAAATGTATGTATATAGCACAAAAATGCGCAAGATATACAACAAAAGTTGCTTATTGTCAACACCCAGAAACGCTCATAATAGGGACTCAGGCCGTGGAATTCTTCGATATCATTTATATGATTATTCTCCTGATGATGGCAAAAGCCGAAACTAGTAAATAGTTTTTTAATGATAAATTTGTGAGAGAGAACAGTTTAATGTTACTTATTCAGTCTATTAATATTAATATAATATTAATATGTGATGTTAAAGTAATTGTATAGATAAATAGACAAATGATTAGATTTAAATGTAAATTAATGTTTTCCTTATCTAGAATTCCAAAAAAATAAGTTCATTAAATTCAATAGGTTTTTAAGTTATAAATTACTTCAGAAAAATGAGCATGCATTTGAAGAATGTGGATATTTATGTTTGCATAATAAGCGCATAAAATGTTTTCTGTTAGTTCTATTTGGCACTACTTACGTTTAATACCATGCGATCATTTAAATTCTAAATTGTAGCAGGCGGAATTTTTTTGATTAGGTTGTCCAGAATGTCAATTATATGTGTCAACCTTATGTGTAATCGATTTAAATTTAATGGAAATGAAAGCATTACAAGATAAATTTGTTTTATTGTGAATTACAAAAGGTGTTCAAAGTATTCTCCCCCTGTTGCAATGCAACTGTTAACCGTCCGTTTCATATTTTCAAAAGCATTTGCCAACATCTCAACGGTTGTAGCGTTGCATGCATTAGAAATTGCCTCTTGTAGTTCTACAAGATTTTGTGGGTTATTTTTGTAAACTGTGTTTTTCAGATACGGATAAATGAAATAATCAAGAATCGTTAAGTCCGGACTGCGAGGCGGAAATTCAATGACTCAATTATCATAAAACTCGCGAATTCGAACCAGACTTTCTCTTGGAACACAAGATCACTATCACCCACAGGACACCAAACACTTGGATAAATGCCTGGCATTTACTTCGGCACCAAGAGATCCAGTGAATATTTGTACACTTTCTCTTGTTTTGTGAGCTGTTGCATTGTCCTGTTGGAAATACCGATGTAAAAGTTCGTCATCATGAAGATTTTGGAAAAACGGTTTAAGTAAATTATTTTGATATCTTTCAGCATTTATCGTTCCTTCAAAAAACACAGGTCCAAATATACGCCTTCGTGAAACCGCTAGCCAAACACCAATTTTCTGCGGATGGAGAGACGATTGAATAAAGTCATGAGGATTCTCTGAAGACCAAATATACATAATTTGTTTGTTTATATAGCCGGATAGGTGAAACCATGCTTCGTCCGAAAAAAATGTTAAATCCAAAGTGTTGTTGTTATTTAAATTATTCAAAAATCACTGACAGTATTCTATTCGGACAGGAAAATCTCGAGCGAATAGCTCTTGAACGACGTTAATCTTATAGGGATAAAGATTCAAATTTTCTTTTATAATTTTTTGACAAGTTCCATATGAAAGGTTTATTTCTTGGGCTAATCTGCGAAGAGATTTTTTGAGAGACTGTTCCACTCTTTCTGCAACATCTGCCACAATTGCAGGAGTTCTTTTTTTGGGCGCGCCACTACCAGCTTTCCTACCTACAGTTCCAACATTACGAAATTTCGCCACACATGTGTAAATTTCTTGGAATAATTTTTGATAATCCGCAGGAAAATTAGGGAAGGCATTTTGAAAATCATTGATGCAGTGCGGTACTGAATATGTCCATTCATCATTCTCTTGTCGTTCGGCGTTTTTAAAATAACCTTCAGTAAGAAAAATCTTATGTTCTAAATCAAACATTTTGAAACGTCCTTTGACAATTCAAATTGTAAATTAGTACTTATGTACTAAGTTAATTTAAATTTCACAGACTGCTCTAATTTAGAATTTAAATGATCGCGTGGTATAAAGTTATCGAACGAATCGAAAAAGTTTCTCTCATTAAAACGTAAGTACTTTTTAAGGCAATCATACATCATATTTTTCATAGTATAACACCTAATGATAATTACACACTATAATACAACTATATACTAGAAGAACTCCGATAATGGTATCCTGATGTTTGTAAAAAGCGATAAATTCCAGACAATTACGTAACATTAGCGACCGCCAGATAGCCCATGTATCGAAATTATAAAAAAGGCTTTTTGTTTGTCTGTTCATAATTACCCATCACGGACCATAAATTAATTAACGAAACCTGAATAGTCTTAATGTACATATGGGTATGTTCATTGTTTGTGTAGAATTGTGTAATATTTCTCTCATGCACTAGTAATTATCTAATAGAATAGGAATATAATATTGAATGGTCTTCTGTATTGAATGCAGTTTGTATACGTTTGATGGTAAAACACATAATATTTTTAATTACATAGCTTAGTCTTCATAAGGGAGAAATAATTGTAAGATTTATAAATCAGCCCTGTCTAACTTATATAGCGAAAAGTAAAACGCTTTCGCTCATTTCCTGAGACTGGCCCTGTGAACCATAACTTGCGTACTGGTAGATCAACGGTGGTCAAGAAAACATATAAATGATGTGTTTCAACGTATAGAAAGTGAACCCATAAAACTTGTGAAGCGATTGTCTCAAGATTTTTAATTGCGAAGCAAAACTTGCACATATAAGTATTCGTATAAGATACAGTTATATGTATTAGGCTATTTTGCCGGTAGCTCCCTCTAGACGCGTTGCTTACTCTCACAATCAGTGGATTGCAAACAGTTTTCTTCAAAATGATGACCTGTTAAATTTGACATTTTGCTATCATGAAGTGCGTTTTCATCTTTCGCAGTGAGTCAATTCCCAAAATACTGGAATTTAGAGTCGTAAAAATTCTTATATTCTTGTTGAATTGTGTACTTATTAAATAGAGCCAGAACAGAAAGTTTGAGATGCTCGGTTGGCAGTTTTTCGCCATAGAATTGTTGAACCTATTGTTTTAAGTTTTACAATTAATACTAAGAGATGGAGAAATATTTTTAATGTATATTGCTAAACGGGTGCTTGAAAATTGTAATACTGAATGGCATCGGACACTCCTTATAGCCTCTAGGCGCTGAGACAATAACTGAGGAATATGTAACTGTCAAGTTAGATTAATCTATTTCTTGTGTCCAAAGTAAACAAGACTTTACAAATGGTTTCTGTGTTAGACAGATATGGCAAGCCTTATCTACGCCTTTTCTAGGAAGGTGAGCTATTGCATTAGAAAAATCGTCAAGTCTAGGAAGTGTGCAGAGCATGAAAAGTTACTTTGATTTTCTTTTTTACCGATAACCAAATCTACTATTTATGTCCTTCAAGAAATCTGAATATAGAATTCACATCGATGAATGAAAATGCGGATATAAGAAAAGAGCCTATGAATATCAATAATCCGGACACAGTTTCAAATCCATCTACAGTTCCGGGCGTTACAAAGGGGTCACCATATAAAAATCGTCAGAGAGTCATTTATGGGACAGCGCAAACTGACTGCACTATTAAAGCAGTGGCGAGATACGCACACATTCATATATATCGTCTTGATCCGAGTCTCACAGTGGAAGAACTAGATAATTATCTAAAATCCAGAAACATCCTAAATGCAACGCTGGAAAAACTTTAGTTCAAACGACCAGATGAGTATTCATTAGAGTGTCTGTGCCCATGGACATCATTGAAGTCGTCAAAAATCCAGCTACTTGGCCGCTAGATGCATGTATTAACCGTTTTTTCTTCCGGCTTCTGAAGAAAGACATCAAAATTTAACCTTAGCTAATAACATCACCAATGATAAAAACTGTTTAATATTTTTTTAAATTGCCAAAGTATTAGGAATAAGCTGAACCTTCAGATTTTTCTAAATGTTTATACTCCATATATAATATGTGTAACCGAAACGTGGTTTAAGAGTTATGAGGTATGTTATTTTGATATCAGACAATATAATCTTAGAAGTAACTACTGCAGGTCCGCAAGTAGAGGTGGGGGATGTGGAATATGGTGTCATAGCAATTTAACTGCATTCCCAATTGATTTGTCAGAATTCTGTATTGAAATATGTGCAGCTAGAGTACAAATTAATAATTTAGCTTTACTGATAATTAATGTTTATAGGGGTCCTGATGGTAAGGTTGAAGTATTCTTCTTACATTTACATATGATTTTAGAAAAATACTTCGACATTGCGGTACCTATTTTAGTTGTAGGGGACTTTAATATTAACTGGTGCTCTGAAAATCGTAAATATTCAGATTTGATGACTATTCTTGAAACCTTTAACATATCTCAACAAATCTTTGATGCAACCAGAGTAACTCGTGAATCTAGCACAACTATTGATAATGTATTTACTAATTTGAAAAACAATCAAACCCAAAGAGATTCTTACCACTAATAATAATAATCTACATAGTTACATATTAGGGAACCGAAAATACATACAGTAAGACACAGTTTAAAATTAACCGCTAATAGCGTTGACGTCATGATATATAACCACTTACCCCATACCTTCAAAGCGCTAACGCCTAAAGTTTTTAAGAAATCTGTGAAATCTTGGTTGCAATCAAAGTGTTTTTACTCCATAATCGAATACTTTGATTATAAAGCCTAACATGAACATTGTAATATCTGTCTTATTGTATTAATGATTGTATTTACCTGTTTGTTTTTGACCTATTTTATACTTCTGTCTATAAAATAAAATACTTACTTACTTACTTACATTTTGAAGCAGCTAAACATTTTATATGTAACATCAATATCATTTACAACTTAGAACAGAAATAAAGTTTTTTGGATTTTTCCATACTCTGTGATGCCGAGATGTATTGAATTTCATTTAGAATTCCAAACGGTAACATTTACTTAAGCTTCAATTACCATGAATTCTTTTGCATTATGCCGTTCTTATATAAATGGTAAGGAAGAAATTGGAAACGAAGGAGAAAAGAAAATATCGAAGTGAGAATACGCGTGCCAGAACCGTGAGGGTCATGCAGGGTCAGCTGGCACAGGGTGCTCCGCCCAGCACGAGTACAGCGTACTCGCGGACTTCAACATCTCTTAAACTCTTCACCTTTACTCCGCGTCTATTCATTATATGACTAGGAAGGCCTCGATTGTCTCGTACGGAGATGTTCATGAAACGGAAGAAATGAAAAAAGAAGGTAAGAGGAAGATAGAAAAAAATTACGAGCTTCGTTTTCGTATATATAATGTCGACCGTCGTGCTTTATTGTTTCGATGATTATGATAAAGATAGAGTTGCTGTTGCGGCTGGGATTTTGATTGATTATTAGAAAGAATTAAGAAAGGTATTTTAAATAGCCATTACAAAACAATGTAATTGCTTCAGAGTATCTTAAACGTAGGAAAATTTCGATTTTATGTTGAAGGATAACAATACTTTCGCGATTTTGAAACATAGGAAAATCTTAAATCAGGAGTTACGTAAGTTGTGCAAAGCTACAGCTTCATTACCTGTCTTTTAGAGGCTTTTCGCAATACTATCACACACGAACATATTACAGTGTAAGTTAATTGAATGCTTATTACTCTAAACTGAAATAAATAAGCGCCAAGTATATATAAAGCCGGTGACACATTTATTAGGCACCCCCAGGATTTCTCAGTATTACGATAATCAGACTATAGCGGTCTTTACCTAGTGGTTGCTAGAACTGTAAATGGTATTTAAATAAGGGTCATTAGAGAAATTTCTCAAATAAATATTTCTTTGGAGGGGATTTCTTAAAATATTCGTATTGTAGAATAAGTAATCATTCCTGCAGTGATCTGTGTTTGTTAAGCATTTAAGTTCATATCCGTAAATTATGCATTATTTTAGCGTTAGGTTCTATTTTTGAGTTTGTTGTATATGTGTGTGTAATAACATACCGAAAACGAGCGAACTTAGTATGTTTGAACGTGCACAAATTATAACAATGCATTCAACAGGATTTTCGCAAGTAGTGATTAGTAAAAAATTAAAATTTTCGCGTTGTGCGGTACAAACAACAATAAAACGGTACAATGAGACCAGGAATGTAAGATCAAGACCAGGAAGAGGACCCAAACGGAAAACAACCATAAAAGAAAATCGTTGGTTACAACGACAATTTTTAAAAAATCGACGTCGTACAGCGAAAGAATTGTCAAGTGACTTAAATCTCCAATATGGATTATCGATTTCATCGAAGACAGTTAGTAGACGACTAAGGGAAGTTGGCTTATCAGCCAGAAAAACCAGAAAAAAGCCCTTGTTATCTGGCACTAATAAGAAGAAGCGACTGCAGTGGGCGAGAAAGCATCAGTCATGGACAGATGCAGATTGGGCTAACGTCATATGGCCTGATGAAAGTAATATTGAGGTAAGTTTTATAGCAAGAAACGGATATAATTAAGAGAGCAAAATGATTGAAGTATCAGTTTACAAAAATAAAAAAATAGACAATGATCTTAAATCTTAATTTAGACATAACTTCTCTTAGGTTTTGGGCACACGTGGGACTGTGTATGTGTGTCGGAGACCTGGCGAAGAATATCGCGAGGGGTGGATAGTACCTGCAGTGAAACATGGATGAGGTAGCAATATGATATGGGGGTGTATGTCGTCAGCAGGTATTGGAGAGATCTTCACCTGCACAGGAAGAATGAATTCCGGAACGTATACTACGTATGCTGGAACAGGTCTTATATCCATCAATAGAGAAATTGTTTGGTATGAACACCGAAGGGATCTTGTTCCAGCAGGATAACGCTCCCTGTCATGCTGTGTCCTCCAGAAAGGCATGGTTTGAGAGGAATGGGGTTAAGCTTCTGGAGTGGCCATCGCAAAGCCCAGATCTTAACCCCATTGAACATTTGTGGGCTATTGTGAAGAAGAAAGTAATAGGACACAAATGCAAATCAAAAGCAGAACTGGGGAAACAGCAATTCGACAAATCTAGAGAGAGATATCAGAAACTACATGTCGGAAATTAATATCAAATTTACCAAAACGTGTAAATTCCGTTATCAAGGTACATGGAGGTGCAACAAAATATTAATATTATCATTATTTTTAATTAAGATTTGCATGTATTCAGTTGTTTTTATTTTCCCATTGTTCAGGTTTTATAAAACTGCAATTTTGAAGGGTGCCTAATAATTATGTCACCGGCTGTATATTTATTGTAGATATAGAAATAAGTGCTAAACTAATTAGGATCATGAAGGCATTATACGTCAATGCAAAGATGGTAGCGAAAATTGACGTTGAAATCTCACCAGAAATAGGTATGACAGAAGGATTGATGCAGGGCGATTGCCCCTCCCCTCTGCTTTTCTCTATATATACCTCTGATATATTGAACCACTTTGAAAACCAAGAGCTGTATGGAATTAAAATAACTAGTAGTAGATCTTTATTATTACTAATGTACGCTGACGATCTAGTTTTATTTGCAGACTCACCAGTAGATGGACATAGGAAACTTGAGGCATTGAAGCATTATTGTGACACCAATTAGCTAATACTTAATATTGAAAAAAGCAAAGGTTGTAGTTTTTTACAGAGATAGAAAAAAGAAAGACATTGGCACGCTTTACTATAATAAATGCCCGCTCGTGTCCACGCTTTGACCTACCTTGGTGTACCTTTCGAAAGTGACGGTATTTTCAATCAAGCTTATAACCATTTTGCCCATCGTAGCCTCCATCGCATCCGCTAAAATAAGAAACAGACAGTAAAACCTGTGTTAACGGACATCTGTGATAACGGCCACCTCTGTTAACGGCCAGCTTTAACATTGCAAAAATCTACAATACGAGTATTTCCATATATACAAACCTTGCAATAACGGCCGCCTTTACAAAGCGGCCACGGCCAGACGATCCCAATATTTTATGGCATAAAAGCAATAAAATTTACCTCCCAATAACGGTCGTCGTCGGTATGAAAAATTTAAAACACGTATTTGTTGTTCAGTCTAAAGAAGGTGACAGAATTTATTTGTAGATAAGGGTTTATTGTTAGTTATAAATGAAACACGATAGAATTATTTTACACAGTAGCTGATTGTAGCAATTTCCGAAAACGCCTGTTCATTCGATCAGTTAAGTTTATCGTTGTGTTCGTGAAGTGTTTGAATATGTCGCTAAAAAGAAAACGTTCGTCACTGAAAAACAAAATTGATATTATCGAGCGAAGTGACAAGTATAATTTGAGTTTGTGGAAGTTAGCCGCAAAATTCGGATTTGGAAAAACTCAATTAACGATATCGCAAAAAACAAAAGTGATATTAAAAGGATGTATGAAGAAGCTGGTAATTTGAATCAGAAACGGAAATTCCCTAAAACGGGTGGAGTAGCAGTGGATCAAGTTTTGTATAAGTGATTCTGCATGGCTAGAAATAAAAACATTCCCATATCTGGATCATTGATTAAACAAAAGGCGCTAGAGACAGCATGAAATTTAAACATTGAGAATTTTGCTGCTTCAAATGGTTGGTTAGAATGTTTCTGTCGAAGGCACAATATCACTTTTAAATCAATTTGTGGTGATCCGCTGATGTAAATTTGGAAGATGTAGAAGCATGGAAATTTAAATTACCATAAATTTTAAAGTATTATTCCGCGAAGGATATATTTAATGTTGACGAAACTGGTCTGTATTATCGCGCCATGCCAAATAAAACTTTTGCATTAAAATACGATAAATGCAATGGCAAAAAATTGGCGGAACAATGGTTAACTATTTTATTCTGCGTAAATATGGAATGCGACAAAGAAAACTGTATAGTTATTGGAAAAAGTACACATCCTCGGTGTTTTAAGGGAAATCATATCGACAAATTACCCTTAGAGTAACAAAAAGGCTTGGATGACATCAGATCTTATGACAAAATGTAAACACATTTAGTTCAGTTATATATGTGTCTCTGTATTTTCTACTTTAAGTTTAAATAAAATCATTTAAAATACTGTCCCAAATGAATTTTATTTCTAAAAGAAAAATAATAGCTATCATGTGAACATATTTGATTAGAATGTGGCGTGAGTAATATCCATCCTCTGTCTTTTGCGGCCACTTTTGAATAACGGCCAATAATGTTGGTTTCTTTAGTGGCCGCTAGTCACAGGTTTTACTGTATTATTTAAATCTAAATCTGAAAGTTTCGAGACCAAGATAAAATTATTTGATAGCATGGCTTGTTCAACGCTTTTGTATGCCGCTGGGCTTTGCAGCATTTGAATTCCATAGGAAAAGTACAAACTGCTTTCTTCAAAAGATTGTACCATTGGCTAGGTAATATACCAGGGTAGATTGTGCGACTAGAAACAGGACAAATTCACATTAAGGTGGTAGTACTTAAAAGAGTATGCAATTGGTGGCAAAAAGTTCTCGAAATGCACGATGACACACTCCTCAAACAATGCGTTATAGGCCCTTGTACAACTCGACTAATCCCCTAACAACACAAACATATATATACCACCACACAAATCATTTTTAATTTGTATGTTACTAACCATGACACTGTCAACACTCGGAAACCTTCATAATAGAAACTCGGACCGTGGAAGCCGTCGTATATGGAACACAAGTCAAACAAGTGTAATACTAAAAACAAAAAAGGATGGTATCCTACAAAAATTACTATCCACCTAATAAGTACGGACACTGAAGCAGCAACTAAGTCTGCATTTACACCTCTATATTGACACATAAGGAATTTAAGTGTAGGTGAAGACTACATTAAATTTAGAAGAACTATAAAGAAAATTAGATTAATTAGCAACAAAAACGAAGTTAGATGGTACACAATAAAAATCATTACAAAACAAGAACTATTTATTGCATGGACAGGAAACCCCAACTATGGAGTCACTGCTGATAATAGCTGATAATCAACAGATGAACCGCCTGTACTACTACATTGATGGTGCTCTCCGAATACGATCATTTATTGTTAATGAACAGTTCATTAATGTAACCCATCTGATTAAACACATTGTAATTGATTTACTCTTTAAGTAATTTCCTCTTTTTCTTTTCTTTGATATCATACACACATATTGGTAATATGTATGTACAGTTGAATTTTTGGATCTTGTCCGTTACGTCATAAGTAATGTCAGGATGAATCAAATCATTGACAAATTGTGGCGGCATCTATGTTCAATCAACAAAACTAACACTTACTCGTAAATCCACTAAAAAGGTTTGTATTGAATATAGTTTTGAAAATACCATAGAAAAATAATATGTTTCCAAGATTAAAGTATCTCACACAAATTATCAGTCTGTATCGTTTTATTAATATTTACGCCGAACTATATTATATACAAAAAATTAAATAAAACAAAACACAATTGACACAAGGTAATAGAAACTTATTTTATATATATTACGATATTACCGACTAATTTTGAAGAGTGCCCTCTAGAGACCAATAGATCAACCTGAATGAAGCTGAGTATCACGAAACGATATATCTCCACCTTGCTATCTATCTATCTTCATCACACTTCTATATAGCCAATACGAATAGTATCTAGGCGTATGTCTTCTTAACGCAACGACTCATATATCTTATTTACATTTCTTTCTAACGTACATTAAATATCGGCGATTAATGTTTTACGTACATCTTTGCTAAACTACATTGTTAATGACGTAACGGACAAGATCCAAGAATTCGACTGTATGTATGTATGTATTTATGTATGTATGTATGTATGTATGTATGTATGTATGTATGTATGTATGTATATTGTTGTAAGCCATGAACTCTTCTGTATAACGTTTACTTTTAAGCAGAATAAAGATATTATCTTCTATGTATTATAGATTTTGAAAATTTTAGCTGGACGTTTAGAAGATGAGAACTGGAAAAAAGTATGTATTGCAGAAGTAGTGTAAATATAATAAATAATAGTAGTATAGTAGTATAGTAAATAATAAATAAGAAGAATTTCAAAATGATATAAAAATGAATAGACAAGTTAGTGTACAGAAATTATTTATAAAACCCTGAAACGCACAAGGAAGCAAATCTATTAGCTTTCAGTCGGCGACTTTTATTTATGTCTCTTTTTTATTAACCGTTCTGGAGATATAGCGTGAAAAGTAAGAAGCACGTACATACCTACATACATATGCTTAGTTCATATTACAAAGCTAATGTTTTGGTTGAATGAAATTTATTACTTATAGATAAAGTTATGTACAAATATCTAATAGTGTGAAATTCAAATAGATTATCAATTCCCCACCCATAGATAGTAGCAGGCTGTAAGTATGTGCCGTATGTTTGTAATGAAAGTTTGAAGCAAGTCACTGGCTCACATAAGCAAATAAGCGAACCTATCAAAAATAAGGAAAACATAACCTTTATTGACTTCGCATTATATAAACGATTATGGACAGGTGTTTTCGCTTATAAAAATAAAATGTTATTTGTTTAACTTGTAACTTTACTAAATTATGATTTTCAATTTAGTATTAACTGGTGTTTAACTAAATGTAAGTATAATTTATTGTATGCGTATCAATAATAAATTCCATTACTTTAAAGTACAACTTACAATAAATTAGTATAACTATTAAGTGATAAAACTTAAATTAAATCATTTAAAGAGAGTATTGCCAATGTTCTCAATGAGCAATAATGAAAGCGTGAACTCTTCCTTTCACGCTATGGAAGTCATTGTTAATTGTTGTGTAATTATACTTTGTACTGCATTGCTAATTCTCTCGGCTCTTCTATGGTATGCATACTGTTTTTATAGATCTTATTTTTTAGATAGCCAAACATGAAGTAATCTACTGGGGTTAGATATGGGTGGCCATATTTGTCCTCCAACAACTTTGCCAGCAAAAAATGTGTTGTGTTATTTTGTCACTTCGTTGTGTATGATAAGCCTGCAAAATTATAAAATGCAATAAACTATTTCACCTAATGCTAATTCTGATTTCTTTTCTGTTTGTTGAACTAATTGACGTAATGGTTTATCGGGACTCCGATCTAGACGAGTTCCTATTTTATCAATTTTGTTTCGTGTAAGAACTGTCTTACGACTAGATGACTTGTTTTACGAACGCTTACTGTTTCTCGAAAGCGGTGCACGACTCTATCGATGTGTTTGCTTAAAATCAAATCATACAATTTTTCATTTGAAAACTGTACACACAAGTTTTTAATTCATAGATCTACAGAGTATATCCATGTTCCTTCACCATTCCGCTATCCATTTCGGAAATAATCTTCCAAAATGAATTTTCCGTGCACTAGGGTGTAGGGCATTCTATATACACTTAAACATACACACGTTATATAGGTTAAAGCGTATGTTATAAAATAATTTGCTGTCTCACCGCCGATAAATTCTCTTACAGTATTTAAAAATACTATTGTTGGTGCTATTAAATTTAAATGTAAACGGTTTGAAAAAATAAGATAAATAAACGAAGGAAAAATGATTTAATGTATGAAATTTGTATGCACCTAACGTCACACATAAATATAAATAATTTTTTTCCGGAGAACAGTTTTTTTACTACGACGATAATTTTAAAGCTCATTGTATAATTTAAACATGGATTTAAGCGCCTTGTAGCGGAGTAAAAAACGGCTAAGTGTTCCAAGTTGTTATATAATTTGCCAGCTGATTTTAATAGTACTTTAATGTACATACAAGACACTGTTCAAAAGAACTTTGTACAATTCTCTCGCTGAGAGTGTTCAGGGGTAAAGGTGGGCTACGTATTAGCCCCATAATTTGAAACCTAATGTGAGTACCTACTGAAGACCCGGATCAGCAAAATGTAAAAGGGCTTCGTTTTGTTTTCTACCACTACAAATGATTGGTACAAAATTTACTTTGGCAAAACTGAAAAATTGACTAGCCTGGTTATTCGCTGTAATATACCTTTATAGGTTATGCCGTTTGCACTATAAGGCGTGCTAGCATAAAATTAGAGAAGTGTTGCAACCTTAAGTGGAAAATTTCCAATCATTTAGAGTCACTATTGGGTCAAGTAGCAAAATGAACTAACAACACGAACGCGATGCTTTCCAGACCAAACATTAAATTTCTGACGGTTTCAAGTATGTTCAAAGATTATTAAAAGCTGCATTGCTATGAGTATTTATAAAAAAAAAACATAAACAAAAAGTTTGAATCTCTAACAATCCAAAATTCCACAAAATTACCAAAGTATGGTCAAAAGTGCTTCTATTATATTTTTGACTAAATACATTTTATAGGGGTGGAATTTATTTTTTGTTTCAAATGTGATGTATCATATTTAGTAGGTTAGAGGGGAAGTACCGGCTGTCACTACGTTAACCAAACAGGTTAAGAAGATCCTAATATAAGGGGATTCGCAGCCAAATTTAGTAGCTACTTTCCGAATTTAAATTGTAGTGGTTAGAGTAACATAGGGAGGCGGTGAAAAATATCCAATAGTTGAAAATATGATAGAACGATGTTCCCTTGTATTAAAATTCCGATGATTGAGTTCAAGAAAAGATTTCTGCTTCTAGATATTTCCATTTATTTCGTTCCCGTGCCGCTTCCTGTATATTGTCACTGTTTATTTTTTCACAACATCTTCGTGTTGTAGGCGATTTTATCTTGCTTACATTGTTAGAGTATGTACAAAATAATATATATAAACTATAATATATTCTAAATTAATATACCTATAATACCTATTATAAAAATTATATTAAACTTAAAAATCTTTACTATTTATATGCAAATAAATTAAATAATAGTATATTATACTATAAGGGAGAGAAATGCGTTATTTTGGCAGAGGTGCAATTTGCAATACACCGAGGGCAAAATAGCATCTTTCCCGAATGGTATATACTATTTTTTCCACGGTCTCATTAACTTAAAAACACATATTAATACTTAATTTAAATGTCAATAAATAATTTCAATGTTATCTTTTTTTTGCATGAATCACAAACGTTCTCTATAATGTAAACTCCCTTGGGAGTATTATACTCCCTTGGGAATAATAGACTACTTCTGTTTTAATTTTGATGTCATAGAAACTGATTTCTACTCCCGACCGTGGAAAAAACTATTTTACTTGATAATACATTATTATGAAGTGTTGAGGACAAATTCTTCCTACATATGTGAGAGTTTACTGTACCCATTGAATACAGGCGTTTACCTAATACAAGGACTGGTTAAGTTTCAATTATGAATATACTACTGTTAATTGTGGAAGTGGAGTTATAGCGTTAACGTCAATCCAATACTCTGACGTTCAATTATTGGTTGAAGTCTCTTATGATATTTACTGAACGGACAGCTTTTCTTGATTCAAGAGAAACAGAAATAGAAGCTTACATTTGTTGCCTTCTTGGTAGAATACATTTGGTACCAAATTGCTTTTGATGGTAATTAAGGTTATTGGTGTAATATAATATAAAAAATGATTGTCCAAACAGACATAAAACATGTATCTCATAAATTAAGATAATTGATGAGAGTAGTTTGTACCTATGCAGTATGGGATGTAATAGCGTGCCTCTTTTACTATCCTTAGTTACTTGTCATTAGCAATATCCTTCCCTCCGGTTGCTATGTTGCAACGTATTTGCTATTTACTATGCCGGCGTCGATAACAGTATGCATCTAATCTTGATCTAATCTAAAATCATACCTACTACTACGCGTGAATGGCTGTCAATCGTCAGCTTCACCATATTTTTAGTTAAATTTTACGTTAATTTGTTGATTTTGTCGCACAAATCATCCTTTCAAAAATGCTGCTATCTATTTTGAACGTGTACAAGCTAAAATTCTTTTTTTATTAGTATAATTGTGATAACCTATATATGTATTTAATGACAGTTTTCACGGTATTTATGGAGCCTATACAGAGAAAACGGTGTGAGAGAGAAAAATTTAGACCTAAGGAAGAATATATGATTGCAAAGGTTTTCAATTAATTCAATAAATCTATGAATGTGAGTGCTGCCGTTCAAGCATCAAGCCAAGCTTTGGGCTGATCGGCGCATGCAATATATAATATGAAACAGGAGCAACAAACTGGATCATTATTAAATCCGAAACAACCTAAAAAAAGGAAGGACATACAAGTAAATGAGGACACAGGATCAGTACACAAGCACATATTCGACATATTGTTGTGGATCTTTTAGTATATTAGATTTTTCTTTGAGTCGTAAGAAGGTTTTTCGCCGGAGTCTCTGTATATTATAATTCTTACGAACTCTTTATATTGTTTATTTTTTGCCGGTAGTTTTTTAGATTTAAGGATGAGT
Source organism: Popillia japonica (assembly GCA_004785975.1). NCBI lineage: Eukaryota > Metazoa > Arthropoda > Insecta > Coleoptera > Scarabaeidae > Popillia > Popillia japonica. Next base: position 19,051 of record SMLS01072614.1, read on the forward strand.
TATTAATATTTTAGAATTTTCACAATTAGTTTTAATTTCTCTACACTCTGTAGCTGGGTGAATTTTTATATTTTTCTTTGCTACGCAAGTCGAGCTGTATTTTATTTAAATCTCTTATATTCTGTCGGCTTTTCTGGGCAGTTCCACGTTGAAGGTCACAGGCCTCTTCTTGTAAAAACTCGGTCGAGCGAGAAACTGATTGATGCAATTTCTGTGTGTAGAGACGTGATATTTATTTCTCCGAGATTTTCTTTGAATTTCTTTATTAAATTCGTTTAATTAGTATTTTTTTATATTTGCTTAGATTATTTTGTTTTTTTTTATTTGTTATAAATTGCATTAATGATTTCTTTGTTAGCGTAGTGATTGGTTAAGAATAAAGTAAGTTTTTTTATTTAATTCTAAGATTTAATCATTTTGGAAGTTTGCGCGAATAAGATTTTAGTTTGTTTGAATTTCCTTCAGAAGGATATTTTGATTTGATATTTTTGAGTTACAGTAGTTTATTTCAGTTTTGTCGTTTTATTTTTTTTTTTGACGTTTTTATCAAAGAAAACTTCCAAGATTGTATTTTGTTGTTAAGATCCAGTTTTTATATATTTTCCCTCGGAAAAATATACTTTTCTGAAGATTGTGTTCACAATTGTGACTATTCATCCATCATTTTCTTAAATATTTTTGACAAATAGTTTGTTCTTCAATTATATTTTTTTTTATGAAAATTTACAAGAATATACAGAGTTGCAGAGTTCTTGTTGTCGTAATTTTTCAATTTGCTCCTTTTTCTTTGTTTTTCAAAAATTTATATCTGTGGCAGATAACGATAAAATTATCTATACCACTATCAAAGTTTATGGTTAATTTTATTTTTTTCAATTTTCGTAGAACCGCCCATTTAGAGATTTATTATAAATCTCTCTCCCTGAGATCATATAGTTTTGTTTGTAGAGTCTGCTCGCGAATCGTTAGTTTAAGTGTTTGTATGCCTGAAGCTGGCCGGCGCACACTTATTGTTTATGCCTGTTATCGTCAACTGAAGATACACAGCAATATGTCATAGTCGCATAGTTATTTTATACAAAATAGATATGGCACTTATATTAAATGCAATTCTTGCTGCTGTCCATGCTAATGATGATCTGCCAGACTTCAGTCGAGCAACTTTACATAGAGTGTTACACGATATGGGTTTCGTATTATTGGTTAAGGATTATATCGCTTTTTAATTTAATAAATTGTATTATAGCCCCGTAAATAAACGTTCCAAAATATCATTAACATTAATAATCTGTAAAAATTAATATAATTATGCGTTTTTTTCACTGATTCTTAAATAGATAATTATATGTACGTGCAAAACGTTTTCGATTGCAAACATGTGTTGATAAATATCTGGTGTGTGATTTTTATAATGCATTTTAGAATACGAATCGACTTTTTACTAAGAACTCCGTTTTTACTCGACGACTACAGTAAATTATCGAAACAAACAGTTATATGATGTACTTACATATACCATTGAAAACGTTTACTACTCTTGTCCCAACTCCGGTTAAAATCTATATAACCAGGTTGAAACCATTATAAAAGATCGAACACAATGAAAAATTAATTGATTAAAACCAATGTATACTCGAAAACGTCTATTATTATTTACGTTGTCATGAAATGTACATAAAGGTTATGATTTGATCGTCTGAAATGTCAAATAATTAACCGGAAATAACAAAGTACAGCTGATTGGACAATTTAGCAACCGTGTATCGAATTCCCATAATAATAATAATAATAATAATAATAATCTTTATTTTAAACTGTGGCAAAACATCCACATAAAATAACGTCACATCACAGTTTCAGAGAAACCGTACACATTAAAGAATCACAAAGTATTACCCCTTAAATAATCATCAATTGAATAGCAATTTAATGCAAGTAAGTAATGCAAGTATGACTGTACATAATGTTTAAAAGTTGCAAGAGTAGTACATGATTTAATGTTATTCGGTAACCTATTGAATAGCTTACAACCTATAAATGCTAAATTTCATTGAAATAAACTTGTTTTATGGCTTGGTGGTAAGAGATAATTTGTTTGTCTCGTATCGTACTCATGCGCAATGTCAGATACAAACTGTGATTTGTATTTAAAAACAAAGCACAAAACCTCGCCAATATAAATACTGAATACCGTCAGGATTCTCTTTTCTTTGAACGTGTTTCTACAAGATTCACGATAGGATAGGTTAAATACAATTCGAATAGCTCGTTTTTGTAATAAAAATATTCGATCAATGCCAACACCTGAGCCCCAGTGAATAATTCCAAATGCCATTTTAGACTGAAAATTAGAGAAATAGTAAGTCTTAAGTATGTGAATATTACAGGATCTTTTTAGGTTAAGAAGCGTATAACATACATGTGATAATTCGCCATATAATTTATCAATGTGAGGACTCCATTTGAGGTCTTCATCTATGATTATACCAAGAAGTCTACAAGAGTGACTCAATTCCATAGCATTGCCATTGAGTATAAAGTTCTTTGCTTTATATTTCTGATTATTTCGAAATAAAATACATTGTGTTTTATCATTATTAAGAACTAAATTATTCTTTATTAGCCATTGGGATAATCTAGTATGTAAAGAATCAGCCTTCTCAAATAAACTTGAGAGGGTGTTAGAAGAGAGAGTGACATTAATGTCATCTGCATACAATGCGATGTTTGTAGCAGATGTCAGAATTGAAGGAAGATCATTGATAAAAATGAGAAATGAAGTTGGTCCCAGAATAGACCCTTGCGGAACACCCCTGTCAACCACGCACACATTTAACGAAAAATTATGAATGACTACTTTTTGCTTGCGTTCATGCAAGTAGCTTTTAAACCACTGTAGTGAAATACCTCTGATGCCATAACTATACAACTTTTGCAGTAGTATATTATGATTAACATTGCCAAATGCTTTTGAAAGATCGATGAACATAGCAAGACAAGGACAACCTATGTAGATCTACATCATGGGATATTTGATCAATGAAAGTGTGTAGTGCAGTGTTAACCGAGCGATCCGCAAGGAATCCATGTTGGTGGTTGGTAAACAGATAATATTTATTAAAATAATAAATTAACATTTCATTCATTAGAGATTCGAAAAGTTTAGCGAATTAGGTAATAAACAAATCGGGCGATAATTATCGAGACAATTTGGATCACCTTTTTTGTACACTGGAATGACATTCGATATTTTTAAAGCTGTTAGAAAAATTCCTTGTCTAAAAGAGAAATTAATTAGATAACATAAAGGCGTTGAAATAGCATGTGCACTTCTTTTGATTATAAATGATGGAATAAAATCGTGTTCAGTAGTCATGGAATTGCTTAATTTATTAATTGATCGTAGTATGTCATTTTCTACGACTGGGGATGTGAAAAAACAATTTGATATTTGCAAAGGCTCTACACTACTCCCATCCTTATTAGGAGGGACAGCAGCTGTTAGTGTGAATTTTTCATTGAAATTTTTACAGAGACTAGAAGGGATATTTGTTTCAGGTAGTATATTCTCACTGGTTAAAATAGGCGAATTATGTCTGATAACTTCCCAAACAGCTTTCGACATATTTTTACTGGATAATATGTAATGGTCGTTACAACTTTTTTTCTGGGCATTAATTGCATTTATATAAAATCGCTCATATTTGACAACCGCATCCTTAAAGATCGGATATTTTCTGCTAAGATTTCGCATGAATAACAAACTGTTCTTTAACTGAATTATATCAGGAGTAATCCAAGTTGTATTGGTCTTTTTGCCTTGACATTTTACTAAAGGGAAGCATATGTCCATATAATAGTTGAAAATGTCAAGGAATTTTGAGAATGCTTTATCAGGACAGTTCAATTCATACACTGGAAGCCATGTTTCGTTATTTAAATAACTGTCAAATATATGCAAAGTCTTTAAACTATATTTACGTTTATAATGATAAACAGGATGAGAAGTATTAATTGGAGCGTAAATAGTTAGCAGTTGGCCAAAGTGGTCAGACAAATTAAAGTCAAAACACAGGCTGCTGTATGAATCGACTGGCAAATTGACTAAAAAATTATCAATACATGTAGCAGCATAGAACATATGCGTGTAGGAACATCAATAGTGGTGCTTAAATTATATGAATGTAATATATCTAGGAAAGCACGCTGTCGAGAAGAGGCTTCAAGAAAGTTAATATTAAAGTCGCCTCCTTTCACAATGAACTTTCCCTCACAAATAATTCTTTCTAACAATGAGGTCAGAGAATTTAGAAATATGTTAGTATCGGAAGCCGGAACTCTATATAATACAATAACTAAAATGTTAATATTTGAAATTACTTCAATGCCGCAGATTTCTACAACATTAAGAACTGATAAATTACAAATGTCTTTTCTTAAGTGAGCTGCAATACCGTGATGTACATATATGGCAACTCCCCCGTGTTTATTCAAAGGTCGACAGAAAAACGATGTTAATTTATAATTACTTAATGAAACCCTTTTTAATTGACTTTCGCTCAACCAGTGTTCCGATAGTAACAACAAATCAACACAGTGAGATTTCAAAATATGCTCAAGATGGTTTATTTTGTTATTTCTACATCTGATATTTTGATGCAGTACACGGAGATTATCTAAGTTGTACGCTGCTGTTTGTGCAGATGCTGAAAAAATCGATTAACACATATGCATATCTGGTGCGAGTCTATAAACATGAAGATGGCAGAACTTTGTCACACCTTTAATACCTGTATTTGCTTTGCTGTTTCCCACTATTACATCAATCTTCTTAAATTTCTTCTTTCTTTTAACTACTTCCGACCATTTGCCATCAGTTTCTTCAACAGAATCCTTATCTACTCCGGCAACGTGGTCACTTGGTTCACGTCGTGACTGTATTTCTGGAGACGGTAGTACCTTGTTTTGTTGTGCAGGCTTTTTGTTTATAAAAACATTTGCCAAAGAAGTTGGTTTCTTACGGTCCGAGGATCGTGGTTTATTTGGATTTTCAAGCACATAACTCGCCGTATTTTTATTTGTTAATAATTTAATCAATTCAATATTGCTTTCTTTTAAATTCTGCACATCAGTTTTTAGCTCATTTATCACACTTAGCAAATTATCAGTTTCCTTTTTAGCAATAGAAGAAATCACTTCATTTAATTCACTAATTTTCATAGTAACTAAAGTTTCATCTTTCTTGTCAGGATTTGCTCTTGTAACAGTTGGCATCGCAACCAGTTACTTATATTTGTATGTAAGATTTAAATAATTTTATAGATGTTAATAAAAATAACACACTCACACTTCTATACGTGCGATACGTAGCGCTGTCTCTGTAAAACTCTGATAAGATGTATACTGCATGTTGAGAGGCACTATAGCCCATCCCGAGTAAAAAATTATCAAAAAGAAATATTTTTCTAAAAAAAAATACCAAAACAGAAAAATTCTGTATTTGACTTTTTGTTTTACGAAATATCTCACAATTGTACTGAATTATGTGTATCTGCTTGCTTTCTGCTATTATACAACAAAAGAACTATATTATGTAGTATTATGTGGAAAAAAGCACTAGTTAATTACAGATGCACGGAGAGAGAAAAAGTTGGTATCTAAATACTGGTATCTAGTAACCCTTTATTCATTCCCGTAACTATACATGAAACAGAGAATTTGTGTTTGGTTGCAGTGCAATAATAATCAACCGTATATATGTATGTAGCCGGCCATATTGTACACTGACCCCTCGCCTCGCCCTATCGCTGTACGTCTCTCTGCCCTCCAACCGTTCTGCAACATTACAATGCGTGCCCTGCGGCGACAAGTGTTGTTTACTTTATTTCTTATCCGTAGAGTTCATTTCATTTATCTCGGTGTTCCCTCTATATGTTATATGTATGCATCCTGCGTTTGTTACATCCCAACGTATGCGCCAATACATCAATATTCTAGTTGATATTTTCGGCAATATTGAAGCAGTTCTTTCCTTAAAGAGAATTAAATAGTTTATTAAAATTGAAGAACGGTAGGTCAAAAGACAGTTAGTCTAAAAGATGTATTGTCATATATATGTGGTAAGATGCAGAACACTTATCAAGACATTGTTTAAACTATACAAAGCTACTTGTACCATAACCATTTTCCATATTCAGTAAGGATGTAGGATATGTAAATTTCGTTTTACATGGTAGTTTACGAATTTCAACTACTGCTGTCCGTAACAATGTATTTTGTTTCCCTCAAAATATTTCAATTAAATATTCAAGTGGTTTAATTTGGTATTTAGAGTTAAATTTACGAATACGTTCTTACACACTTCTGTTATATTTTTAGAATTGCAATATGAGAAAACTTGCCAAGACATTATGTCGCGCAACTTCGGCAAAATTATCTTTTCGATTAAGGTTGAGTACTGCCGGACCCAATAGAACGATATTTTAAAAAATAACTAATTATTACATTTTTGCTTGGTGTAGTAATGGTTCAAACATTTTCCAAACTTGCGTGTAGCGGCAACCATCCATTGGAAACATTAAAAAAAAATGTTATCTGCTTTTATGAACATTTCTCTAACTGATTTGGTTTATAGGCACTTCGTACCTTGTTAAAACAATCGTTTCGTCCATCGCCTGGCTAATAGTTTCTAGTTTCTAGAAAATAGTATAGAAAAAGTATGAATCTAGCATGGCGTAAAGTGGCATTTAGATAGTACAATACAGGTATCGTGTAAAGGCAACTTTACACTATGCTACATTCATACTTTTTCTACTTTAATAGTTAAAAAGCTTAAAAATGTAGATGAGTTTCAAGACCAATTGCAAAAATTAGAGGTATATTATTTAGTTAAGAAGATAAGCAATAATTTGACGATAGTATTATTGAAGAAATTAAATCGAGTATAGAGGATAATAGACAAATATTATTAGCTGGAAAAGGTAAGGTAGAAATAGTAATAATTTCAAAAATATCAGAAAAATTTCATTTAAAAGCCGCTGGTTCGCTTCTTCCAGTCATGAATGATACAGAGGAAGTTACCAAGCTATTAATAAATGCAATAGAATTATATGTCAGTATGTTAGATTAGACCTGTAAATCATTGTTGATTCATTATATCCTTAAAACTGGGCTATCTGTTGGTGCTAATGGTGGTTATTGTAAACCAACTAGTACAGCAATTAACTCCTTCCATGCACAAAAAAATTTGGTTCAGTTAATCACGAGTATATTTCAAAAGATTGGAACACGAATGATGGCATTCCAAAGTGAGTATCACGAACGTTAACCTGGCTTGACTTATTCAATGTTATGATCTTACACATTATAACATCACAGGGGTATTCAACTACTACTGTGGATGTTCTCTCTGATGTGCATGATGTATAGTGGTGATGATTATTACTTGTTGAAGTTGCCTGTGCTTGTGAAAAGACTGTGTTATAACACAGAGTCTGTAGGTATTAGTAGTAACTAAAAATAGAGAATATTTCGTGCAAACAAATGTCATGTTATTAAAAATAATGCTTCAACACAATCAACTACAACTATAAAAAATCAAAAGATTTATTTATGAGCGCTTATTTTATTTTATTAATAAATTTTTTGTCCAGAAAAATTATCACGTGCTACAGAATTAGCCAAGAGTTCGTAGCAGATCTTTTTTTTTCAATGAATTAAAACCTTTCAGTAGTTCTTGTTATTAAGAGGTATTGACACATGCCAACTGTAGATATACGACAAATACACCACCCACAACACATTAAACGGTAGCAACACTATTGTGGTCCTTTCGATTGTCAAAAATCTTACAAATAATCGTGAACAGAGCTCGTAAAGTTTTCCCATACAATGAGAGGCTTAAAGCCGGATAAATAGTTCAATAGGGGTGGTTTCGTTTACTCAATTGACTGAAAGAGCTATTCAATGAACTAGATACAAGTCCGTCATCATCGCGGTAGGCAATGTGTGCCATCCTAATACATATCTAGAGTGGCATGCGAACTTGATTTGTTTGGTTAGGCGGCCGATGGGCCGTAGGCGAGTTTCTTTATTGCAAAGCGCAATATCAAGCGCTGTTTCGTCAATTCCGGATTGGTAAAATTTGTTTATGGTAGCGCGATAATTTGTTGAGAATGTCTTATATCGAATACTTGTAAGTAAATTTACAATGTCTTGCGCGTTTATACGATACTTAGGTATTTTCTTTTACAAATTATTCACCAGGAAGTCTTTCGAACATTGTGACGTGCTCTGTGTATAAAGGAGTGTGTGGAAGTTATATACCAGAGTATTATTTTCCACCTGTGGATTGCATTCTGGACAACTAGAAATGCGAGGGGCTTCAACTGTAAGCGTATGTGTAACGGAGTATTCGCGCTAAGGATTGATCTTTCATGATAATTTACTGCAAATAGATCGCATGTAACTTCTGCTGAATTGCAACTGTTTGACCATAAATGGTTTTTTCTCGGGCGTATAATATTCCATTTTAATAATAATTACTGACCGAAATCAAGATTTACTTACCGTTATAAATAAAGAACACTAGTACCCTGCGACAGACGCCTTCTTAGGAACAAAACCGGTTTCACTTAAAGTGACTTACGCATGTTTGGCGATTCGTCCCCTCACCTACGGAACGAAGACTTTGAATTGAGTGAAACTAAAGAGATTAATGTAACGATAGCATTTTCTACTAGTTAGGCAAGGGTAAAGAACAGTGGTGCGTGCTTGTTGTTAGACAGCGATAGCATACAAGACAGAATAGATAGGTAAATAACTATTTCTTATACATATATAGTAAACCACAATTTTTCTTAGGAAACTATATCACGTTCTTGGAAAACTAACCTTGACTGGACAGGCTATCGGCTCGGGATATTGCGGGTAACATGCAGTTCTCGCCTGGGATCAACAAGATATCGAGGATTCTTCTTCTGTGAAACTCACTTAACCGGCTGCCGTGCTTGGTTCCAATAGGATAGGTAAAACTGGTTATCCTCGTTCTTTCCAGGTAATAGTTGGTGGTATGGTTTTTTTATAACAATATGACGTTGATATTTATTTTTCTTTAAGTTTTGTAGGTTACCTATGTGAAACGTGAATCAATATTAAGGAAATCAGGTTTTGTTACATCAATCGCAGAAAATTTTTGGCGTGGTAGAGCTTTGATGATCTCGACTAGGCTCTCCTCTTTTATCTAGACCTTTTTTTCAATCTAAATCGGAATTTCTGACACTCCATTGGTGCAATGATGTCATGATGTCGCAGCTTGCAACAATTGACGATCGAATTGTAAATTCTAATTATATCAAATTAATTTTTGAATGCTTTTCTGGATTGGGAAATAAGTGTATAATCTGTAAACCTGTTTCTTTGACAAGTTTGATGAGGCTAATGCAATTTTGAGAAATAAATCGACGTTTTGCTTGAACTTAACGAATGGATTATGTTTCTAAGATTATTCTGTTTACATCTGTGTATAATATGACCTGTATGACATGTTATTCTGAGTTTTAACATTATTTAAGCTATAACTGAGGTACATCATGTGTCAAATTATCGAATCTTTCTTTTTTTTACATTTGTGTAATACAATATGGTATGGAATTTTAACTATAAACACACTTTTTCTATTCTTGCTGATTTACCCCAATTTAATTTTATTTTTAGGTACGACAAAGGTATTTTGATATTTCTCGACCTAGGACCTATACAGATTATTTGAAATAAATCTTGGACTGAAAGTATTATTTACGAAATATTTAAGGTGCAGTGTATTTTTCTTTTTAACTTAAACAGAGTGAAAGTTTTGGGGCAGCCGTGATCTTCTCCTCTCCCCGTGGGTACTTTACGATACCATATGTGGCTTGGTGTGACTAAATGTGTGAAGGAATGATGTAGATAAATTACTTGTAATTTAATGTAGGCTTTGCGTATTTCATGTCTTTCATGTAAACAAAAGCTCTTATGCTTGTCATTGAAAAGTTATACGCTTCCAAAAATAAGGAAACAAATGTTTGTGGTTTTTTCTTAAAATTGCTGGGCGTGTTCTACCAATAAATAAGCTACCTACGAATGTTATGATTTTTCCGCTATCTATGACATTTTTTCGATTTCATTCATAGAAGATACGTCCGTGCACGATATTGTATTGATATTTTTTTATAAAGAATCTATTACTATCACAGCAAAAAGATGTTAACGGTTAAAAAAGTGTAGTACTAAATCATTCTTTTCAACAAATATTTTTAAATCAAGCAATTTTATTTTGTTAAAAAGTTCTGTTAAAAAAGGGAATAGGGGTTGCATGTTTCACCCATTTAAAAGATCACAAGAGAATTAAGAAAATATTCATAGGTAGCTTATTTATTGGTAGAACGCAGACGCAGAAAACCACTTCTTTAACGCTTCAACAATTTTAAGAAAAAACCAAAACCTTTTTTTTCTTATCTTTGGAAGCGTGTAACTTTTCAAGGACAAGGAATTTCCTTGCACCTGTTTGGAAACAGCCTGTGTAATGTTACATTTATACTTTTTTAATGTTCTTTTTTCCGAACAGAGAGAATCTCGATTTCCAGTGTAGCACTTCATCCTTCTAAAGTATTTACTAGCTGTGAGGAAAAATAACTTTTTGGTCACTGCTTTTTTGATGTGAATTGACATTTAATTTCACCATACAATACAATGTCATGAACCAAGTTTAAAATTGAAATAATGTTTTCTTAAAGTGTAGGTTGATATACACAAAGATATTACAGTAGGTAATTATGAAAACTTGGCTTTCATGAATAGAAATATTCTTCAACATGACCTTTTGCCATTTACATTTTTCAATACAATGTTTCCGATATTCTCCGATGGGAAATTCACTTCTATGCGATATTATTACCAATTCAATCACGTTTCACGGTCGGTCCATTGGCTTGTAAACATCCCTCGAACAATTAGGGAGAGAAACGAATACGAAATAAAACCAAAAACAGAAGAGAGAGGAAAAAAGAAGAAAAAAACGACAAGAAAAACTCGAACTACCGCGTTGTTATTTTCGATTTCGAACCTGTGCGTGCTATATGTTGGCTGTTTGATAAATAATGCATGTGTTTTTTTTTCGATGGTCAGGGTATGCGGTAAATTAAGTGAGTCGATTCCTTATCAATATTCATTGGGGGCGGGAACCATCTGTCTCGTAAAAAACAGCTCCACTCGTGGAGGAGACAGAATTTAACATAGACTGTATATGTTTCGAATCTAGGGTAATTTACCATATACCTTTGACGTAGAGATATAAATCTGGAACTGAATTTTTTGTTGTTCTTATTAGGCTGCCCAGATTTTTGGGTTACCTTTCTTCTTTTTTCTTTAATATCGTCTTTTTATGTTTGTATGTAGATCATAAGTAATATAGATCACTTTGAGTTTGAAAATTGTAAGTTTCGTATACGAGATATGTGATGCAAAAAGGATTGTACACTGACTGATTAAGTCATGATACGAGATTTTTGGTGTCTTAAAAGAGGCAATAATTTATTCGCTTGGAAAGGAAAGTTTAAAACAAATTACTACACATACAGAAATAGAAAAGGCTACTGTTTATCAACTTCTGCTGGAAGTATTTTATTGGCTCATATATCCCATATAACAGAAGTTTTATTTACTATCACAAAACGGTTCACAGCTTAGTAACTTTGATACTTTACCTCATATAGACCTTTGGAAATAAATTGTTCAACGCAGTTTTTTGCAGGATTGCAGTTTTTATTACGAATTCTTTAAGAGTCTCATTTAGATACACATAATAGCGATTGGATGTCCTGTATTCAGCTCTCTATTGAAATCGCAACTTTCTGAATCTGATAAGAGTTATAGAAGTAAAACTATAAAGCTATAAGTATACGCAAATGACATTTTAAGAAGATGGTTTAATTATTCCAGACTCTTCTTAAATTATACAATAAAAGCAAGGTGAACATATTAATTTAGTTTATCAAAAGCTATTTGTTGCTTGACAACCAGATCAATATGGTGGCCATCTGCACAATACTGCTTCGTTTATTACTAGCAATGTTACTCTAATGTTGTCTAAACCATTTATTAGATATTATTTTTGCAGAAAACACAAAACTAATTTAGAAAAATAGACGTTGGGTTTTAGCTGGTCGGCGAATTTAGAACGTATTATTGATTACGCTATTTATTTAGCATACATACATATTTATATCTAATTCGATGACTTTAAACATCGGAAGCTAATACAGAATCTTTGTAGGTATCATTGATTGTAAACAGCCCACAGCAATTATACATATAGCAGCAATGTGCAACCAGTTTACGGACTATGCAGATGTTGAACCCACACCTTTAGATTAAGTTAATTTTAGCTATAATTCGTCCTTTCTATATATTCAAATGCCATCTTCTGTTTTGCTTTCTGTTCTTCTTATACTGTGTATTTTCAAAGTATATTTTACCTAGGACTTAAATAATTCATTGAAAGGGTCCATGCAATTTGCATGCGATTACATTGTCTCTTTTCATTTCGTTTCATATTCCATATAATATTTATCAAAATTGATTTGCGTAGCTCTTTTTGCGACCTTAAATCTCACCTTATATTTCAGTATATTGAAAACTAGCAGTAAATTCGTAAAGCATGCGTCATCTGATAATGGAAGATTTTAAACCCAGAAATTCAAAAAATTTCGAAACTTTGGGGAACACATACATACATCATATACACTGCTAGAAATAATTGACGACCACACCCTGTATAATCTGAACTCGTGGTTCTAACGTAATGAAATTATGTATAGAAGTAGTACTAAACTATTATAACATACCCTCAATAAGTCGTCGTATGGCAGCGGGAAGGATGGCCACTCATGCCGCCTCAACTCACCTCCATAGCTGCTCAACGTTCGCCGAGCAAGCCGGATAACGTTAAAGTCTTCGATCTATCATATCCCAGACATGTTCGATCGGATTCCTATCCGGAGAACGAGTTGCCCATGGAAGCATTCGTATACAGTACTGTTTAACAAAGGCCAGTACTACACGCGCGACGTGCGGTCGAGCGATGTAGTGTATGTATAGCAGACGTTGGGCCCGACGAACGTAGAGGAGCACAACGGACACTAGCATCTCATTTACCTATCGGCGAACCGTCATGGTCTGTTGTACACGCAGCAGACTTGTACATCCTCCATATGTAATAGCTGCATACATTAATGTCCTGCTGCTGGTGGATATGGCGTGGCTGAATGCACTGCTGGAGTAGACGCTCACCATGTCGCCGACAAACCAAAATTCGCGCATCACCGACGCCCAATTCGAATATTGATTCATCGGAAAACAAAATGTACCTCCAGTCGGCAACCTACCGATTCCTTGCGTTGACCCACTGGTAGCGTGTGCGGCGGTGTTCGGGATTAAGTGGAAACCGCTGCAACGGGCGACGCACTCGTAGTCCACTCACTACCAAACGCCCTCGTACAGTTCGCGTAGTGAGTGCCCCTTCCCGTCCTGCTGGCCAAACGGCTCCAAGTTGCCTTGAGGACGATGTACGCGACGTTACAACGTTGAGCAGAAGGGTGCTGTCTTCGCGTGATGTGGTCGCACGGAGGGCCGTCGCGCGAAACGCATACATCCTACCTCAGTCCATTCTCGCTATGGCCGTTGCACAGCCGTACAGATGTAGCTGCAAACGGATATAATTTTTTGCAACTTGTAGATGAGGTGGACGCACTTACAAGGATAAAGCGATAAAAGTAATCTATGCAGTAATATTGTGAGATAGCAACGATTTTTTCTGAAATTTTGTCGACGGTCCGAGTCCGTACAGCTATGCCATCATCCCATGTGCATAGTGCAACAAAATCTGTGTTTTATACATATGTTATATACATAGTATGTTTAAATATAAAAAAGTCGATATTGTAGGTAGTTTTATTACTATTAACTGTAATGCAACATAATTTATATGCAGTTATCAATATTTTTGTTAGTTTTCACATTAATTTCAACACTGCAACCACAAGCCTGTTGCACAAACCCTATCACCTTTTATTAACCACAAACATATTCTGTCGAAGTATAAATGCAGATTTCACCGTTTTTAGCTGCTTAATAAAACATTCAAACAAACGTTTTTTGTTAAAATGTTTTCTCTGCCTCGTGTAGTTAACGAGTTATGCGCAGAGGCAGCATGGACAATTTCCAATTTTCAAAAATGAATTTTGTCAGATGGGTTTTCTACAGAAAAAAATGCGTAGAACATGCCTGTATAAGTTGTACATATATATACATAAGTATATACGTACATACATACATGTACAGTCATTCAAGTGTAAAATTGTTAAATTACTACAAGAATTAACTTGAAAATATTTGTTATTATTATTGCTTTATAGATAAAAAATACTTCATAGAAATGACTACTATTTAACTTTTATTGCATCTGGTTGTTGATTAAAAATACCCGTCTGTTACATTCATTATTTTGTCCACGCATTTTATTTAGTACATACATATAATACAAAAATTTCCTCTAAATGATGAAAAGAAATATTATGTTGCATTTTTATAAACTAACTGTTATATTTATTTGGTGAATCGAAACTATCGCTAGACGATCCTTAAGAAGTATTCATTTTATCACGTCCAGAAGATCGAGTAGAAAATAAGATAGCTCGCGTAATTTATGACTGTATTGCCTGACAAGCATTGTAATTCCACTACCGATTATACCGGTAAAATGGGACGAACGACGATCCCGAAAAAAGAATTGTTCGTTTGCATATCAAATTTGTGATAATAACTACCAAAATTTACGTTTTCAATTAAATGATTTACTCGGTCACGTTGTTGCCGTTGTTAGAGTTGCTTTGTTATTCAGAACTGCTGCACTTATTATAGTTATCTATATTGTATTTTACCTGTCTAATATGTAGTTAAGGTTCCGTGAGTTAAATTTATGGCTCATCCATAAATCTTTGGACACACTCTTCTTCTTCAGACTACGTTAGCGAGAGTTCGTCCGTTCGTCTGGCTGCTCTTGTAATTCATCGAGAAAAGGCTATAATATGGTCACAGTAAATGATTGTTACTCCTTAATGGTTTGTTTTTTCTTATGTTGTCGTTTCCACATCATTACTCTATTCGTATTTCACATCAACAGCAATCATCTGTGGCGTGTCTTCAGCGAGTGCCACGATGAAAAAGGACAAGTCATTCGGTTTAAAATGATAAAGGCTTGTAATAAATACGTTTATCCACGGTTTGTTTGGTACGTTTACTGTTTGTTTGCTCGCCTGTGTCTTGTCTTGTTTATAGACAATTAATTTTATTGCTCGTACACGAAAGCGCTAGCGGTTCAAGAGGTATGCAAGATACTTTCGAAAGTACAAGACTTTTAAACTTTTTATTTCCTTCACATATTCCTTAACGATGTTTGTTGTTGAAGCATATTGTAGTGATAAATGAAAAAGTGATCTCTACTCATATTGATATAATTATTATTCAAAAACTTTCTCGTAGGGGCGTATAATCTAACGGTTGCTATCCTCCACAATGACATTTTTTCTATTTATAGGTCTAGCAAATGCTATTTGCATTTAATATTTACTTTACAAACGCATTATTGGTTTTCCTGGATACCTTGCCTCAAAAATTTTTCTTTCTTATTAATTTCTGATTTGGAACAGTTTATAAGTATATATCTTAAAACAAATATTTACACTGGATCATGTATACGTTTATGCTGTTTTAGGAAACGGTTACGAAAGATGAGCGGTATGGCGGGTTGTGTTGGCTGTAACTAAAGCCAGGGACAGGTAGACTGTGCAATGAAAAATGTTTGAAGAATCACTGCAATTGCAGTAGATGTATAATAAGTACAGAATTCACATAACTATGACATATCTTCTTGCAACCTATAGATTCTCATAGATTGATCAAACATCCTTAATGTATGAACATATGTACATATAATCGAAATGTTTCTCAAGTAAAGAGGGCACAAAAGAATTAAGCTGTCTTTCGAATAACACTAAAAAAAAGCGATTAAAGAGAATTGCCACAGTCACCCATACACTGTTGTACTCACAGAAGAAAATGTTTTTAAAGATCTGTAACTTTTCACGCCAAAGCACTCGTAAGCGTTTCACAATTATTCTAATAATTGTTACTCCTAGAATTTATCTGTTCGTAAAAGATTTCCATAAACCATCATAAATTATGAGTTTAGAAATTGCTGTCGACAAACAGCTTAGTAGTTAGATTTCAAAGGCTGTATAATTTATTAGTACATCCAGTATCTAACAAAATGATTATGCCCCACCAGCTCTCTATCAACGAGAAATGTGAAGTCAAGTAAAAACGAAACAAACTACATAAGTATTGATTTCTTTGCAATAAACCCTAATAAAATAGCAACTATTCATTTTGCTACAACGAATATTTTTCTAAAAATAAATAGACAAGTGTTCTCTTTCACACTGATTTAAAAAAGAAAATTATACAATTACACCTATGGAAATAATTGATGAGCACACACAGTATAATCTGAACGCGTGAAGATATATCCATAAAATTTGCAGGGCATCAAGGTTTCCTATAGACGAATCTATGCCGTGAGTTTCGACTTTTGCTATCGCCACATTCTTTACTCAGCGGTTCTGATAGCTGGCAAATGCCGTCACCATGGAGACCGGCGGCAATGGGCGAAACCGGTCGTTCTTAGTGTGGTCTGTAAGCCCAATTGTAGTCATATTTGATACATAATCGCGGATCGATCGCACCACTTAAGCGAGGAATGTTTGTGGCGGATGTATCCTTTCATGAGATCGCGCGCTGTCTCGAGCGATCGGTGTCGGCTGTGCAACAGGCATGGTGAGACCACAGCACGCGAGGACCGCTCCGTTTTGTAACGTCGTGTGCGTCGTCCGCGAGCCGTTTGGCAGCAGCAAGGGAAGGTGCACTCACCACGCGAACAGTATGAGGGTGTTTGGTAGAGATGGACCGCGAGCGCGCCGTGCACTGCAGCGGCTTCCGCTCACTCCCGAACACCGCCGCACACGCTCCCAGTGGGCCAACGCAAGACATCGGTGAGTTGCCGAGTGAAGACACATTTTCTTTTACAACGAATCAAGATTCGAATTAGGCTTCGCTGACGCGCGAATTTTGATTTGTCAGCGACCTGATGAGTGTCGACTTGAGCAGTGTGTTCAACCACGCCATATCCATCGCCTGCAGGGTATTATAGTATAAGGTGCTGTTACATATGGAGGACGTACACGTCTGCTGCGTGTACAACAGACGATGACGAATCGCCGATACGTAGATGAAGTTCTGCCACGGCCAGCTTGTTCTCCGGATTTGAACCCAATCGAACATGTCTAGGATATGAGCGGTCGGAGGCTTCAACTTCATCCGGCTTGCCCGGCTAACGTTGAACAGCTATGGAGGCGGGTTGAGGCGGCATGGTTGGCCAACGCTCTTACTGCCATACGACGACTTATTGACTTCATACCTCACTGTGCAGCGATGGTACGCACCACTCGCAGGGGATACTCCCGATATTGACGCATTCCGTCCCAGCAAGTTTACGGTGCTTTCCGCTAGAAGGCAAGTTATAGTAGTTCAGTACTACTTTTATACCAAATTTTATTGCGCTAAAACCACACATTTAGATTATACAAGGGGTGCTAGTCAATTATTGTCACCATTGTATATGAGAAAGGTTTTAAGTACACAGAAATTAGTGAAAACCTTTGTGTGAACCAAAATACTATGGCTAGTATTTTGCAAAAACAAAAATAAGTGCTAGAGGACAAAAGAAGAAGGTCACAGCAAGATTGAGCTCAATGACAGTTATAGAAGTGCAAAAACACGTCGAATATCTGGCCCATAAATGCAAGCCGATATAAATACCTTATTTGGAGTTGGAATTTTAAGCCAACCGTGCTCCGCCGTATCAAAGACATTGAAGTTTAAGGAAGTATTGCGCTCACAGAGCCTTTTATATCGCAAGAGAACAAAAAAAGACTGTGCAACGTGGATCGTAGAACATTATGTTATTCGGTTCTGAGCTAGTCATAAGGATTGAAGAAAGTCAGGGAGAGCGATATGAGACGTAATGTTTGCACTCTACAGTAAAATATGGTGGAGGTAACAGTAACCCCTAATTAAAATAAACAATTTAGTTCTTCAATGATTAATGAACTTGGAAAATTAAATTTCATTGACGGCATAACGAGTAAAGACATGTACCTATAAAAATATATTACAAACAAACCTCGTCCTTAGTGCTGATATGATTGGACTTACCGATTCGTATACATTTCGGCAAGACGGAGATCGGAAGCACAAGGCCAAATTGATCACTAACTGATCAGCTGGCTTCAAGATAATAATATACAAGTTCTGGCTTGGCCGGCTTAGAGAACAAACCTTAATCCGATTGAGCACTCATTGGGCTCATTTGAAAAAGTTTGTGAGCAAAAACCGAGCAGTAATTCAAATTTAAAAAGAAATTGGTGACAATAAATGGCACCAAATTCTACCTGGATATATCAAAAAGTTGATAGATTCAATGCCCCAGAGATGCCACCTGTCATAGTGACCAAAGGCGGTTGCGATAGATGTTCAACTGTGGTAGATAACGTTTCAGTTTTTGTTTTCCTTATTCTGTTTTTATAAAATTACTACATATAAGAAAATAAATATATCATTTTAGTTATGTCCATCAGTCGAACTTAAAATTAACTGACTGGCGAAGAGAAGGATCGCCAGGCAATTGTTTGAACTTAGTCCAGAACAATTTGGAATTTAGTTTTGTGGGCTTTCAGGTGGCATTTACTATTGAAATAAAATACACAAGGTCTCACTATGCACGACAAATAATGTTGTAGTTGTCTTGACAAGTATGGTTTAAATGAAGTTGCTCCAGACTGTAACCACATTGGGAGATACTGATTTAGTGTAAATAAGGTGGAGCTTACAGAGCGAAAAACTTTTTACTGGTCAACACTGTTCACAAGCTTTATTTTTCAGCATATTGTATGTATGTACATATGTACATATGTAGGACATGTATGCATAATGTACACATTAGGGTTGTTATTTCTAGTTTTATTGCAGTTTCAAAACGAGTACTCTGTATTTTTGTGTAAATCTATGTAAAAAAGTCGTCTATAAATTTCTAGCGAGATTGAACTACGTTAACACGTGCCGCAATGATATTCCATTTTTAGCATAACTATTAATGTGATGTAATGCGACAATCGAGCAGTTGTTCGTTGACTGTAGTGGTTCAATGTCTGTTTTATTAACACTGGTATTTAAAGTTTGTGTGATTATTATTCGAACTGGTGAATCTGCATGAATTCTCTCTGTTTAATTTTGCAATGCCACATCTTGGAATTTATCTTGTTGGCGCAACAAATAATCGGGTCTTAACAGTTACAATAATCGGGTTTGAACAGTTACTACAACAGTCTCTCATTACCTTTGATACTTCATCACTTCAATCGAGGAAGTTGCCTCAGCCATTTATAAGACCTTGCAGGAGTGATCTTTACAGAATATAACGCAGGCCTTTGTCTTTGGTATAACAGCTTCTAACTCAAGTGAATGGGAATGGCGCATGTATACTTCTAGAACAAAACTAAACAGGGATATTATTTTCCTCGCTTTCAGACATCATATCAACGAAATCCTGTTTTCAGTTCCCTTTGAAGAATCGAAATTTTTTGGCCAGGCTGATCCACATATAAGCATTTTCAAACGATTAAAAAAAACTGGAACATCATTGATAAGAGCAAGTTTTCTACTCGGAATTCATTTTCGTAGAACCTCGCATGAGCACATTCTTGTCATTGCACATAAAAAATGTTGGAAAATTTTTCTCGAGATGATTACTGAGAATTTTTAGAATTAGTTATTATGTGATTGGGAGAGAACGCACTAAGCAGTATAAATTTTCAGCAACTTGGCGCTTACCATAGAGCTAGTCGGATGATAAAGGGAATCAACTATTAAACATGCTTTTATTTAGAGCAGATAGGGCTCAACAGAACCACAATAAAAGATATATGTGGTTTCATAATTAAATGCTACACACAAGCGTCCTTTCCTTGTATTAACGCAATCTAAGCGACTCCCAACGATTTCAGTTCTTTTAAACGACTACAAACTTACAAAAAGGATAACAAAAGAATCACAGGCAAGATATTTTAGTGCAGAGTGCAGAGTCGACAAAAAATTATCCAATGCTACGTATATTGCAAGAGGAATATGAAGAAGAACTTATTGATGAAATATGTAAAAGGAAAATAGTTTCATATAAAGGACTTGCAAAGTTTTTAAAAACCCATTTCCTATTAGGAGTTATTACTAATCGATGAAAAACTCTTTTTACGCAATTCAGTATTCCATTTTTTTATATCAAAATCACGCGTCTTAAACACAAAAAATGCCTTTTAGGCGTTCATGGTCTATTGTTGGAATCACCCATGAGCGCCTATTATAGGCGTTTTTTGTGTTTATGATGTTTTTGGCATCCTTTGATGTTTTATCGCGTTCCTTGGAAAGAACATGAAGACTATATTAAATACTATGAAACTCTTTCCTGGAGAGAGTTTAATAGTAAAATTATCAAAAATGCGGAACAAAAACAATATTTGCTTATGGTTTATCATACTCGTTTGTTATTTTGATAAATTCTAAATACATGTATCATTTTCAGGTTGTCCGACATTATCGAAGGGATTATGCAGGTTGCAGCAAAACGGTTTTGTAATATGCTATTATACAAGTCTGTTGAAAGATCTTTCAATTACGTTGTACAAATAAGCCTAAATAAGATACGTGTGATGGTTTTTAAAGTTGCATTTTGATATTGGTTAGTAATAAACTTATTCCGCTTAAACTATAATACAAAAATTACATTTTTTAAATGTCAAGACCAATGCGGCACGTGTTGGAGTAGATGTATCGCTTTCGGCTTTTAAACATTTTCATTTAACTCAAAAAGAAAGAGGTTATTCCATTACAAATTTTAAATTTCCAAAATTAGTGCACATACGGCTAATTATACTCAGTGACATTAGAAGTATTACACCTAGAAGGAAGCATTTGTTTAACTTGATTTTTTGGCTACCATAAGCAATAGCCCCCAAAACAATTACTCCAACAGTCCTGTCTACGTTCCTCTCAACAACAAACTCAATATCGCGTTGCTCTCCACGCCGGCGTCGTACCCTTCTACGGCTATCGTGCATACCTAGACACAATCGCGATTCGTCGTTGTAGACGAGATTATGTCATTCTGTCAATGCTGCCGTTATCTGCATCAGTTTAAGCGTTGACTAGAGTGGCCCGCAGTTAAAAAAAATCCAAATGATCGAATGCAGCGATATAGTGTGCGTGTAGTAACAGGTACCTTCTTCTCCAAACCATTGGTCAGCAAAACGGCCTCGTAAAGCTAGTTGTCTGAAGCGCCTGTCTTGACGATCTGTGGTACCCCTCGGTTGATCGGTTCTTCGTGTTCCTCTACTTTCTTTTGTCCACACACGACACACACGCATTGCCGTTATTGCACTACAAGTAACACGACGGCTAATTTTGCGATAGGAAAAACCAACATCTCGGTATTTATATATCATATGGCATTAGGACGCATTATCAAATTACGATCACCAGCTTATAATTAAGTTTACAAACAAACATGTAGACGCTTAATATAGGCCATCAACCGTGAAGTCGTCATCAGGAAATCTTCATGTGCCCCTTCATATGCTGTTCTAAGGCAGTCCTCTGTGGCAAGTTTCACAATTTAGATTTTACCACATTCGCAAAAGAGTGTCGGTCTCTTGCCCCATTTACGCAGCGAGTAGGCGCATTTACGATGCTGGGCTTGTATACAGTTAGAGTTGACCATATGTCACAGTTTTGGATTGTTCGTTCTGTATGATCAACAGAACCTTTCGATTTGTCAGATCGCCAGTATTTGCCAGTTCACTTAGCATTACCCAGAATGCACCACGTGGAGGCAAACTAGCTTTGCATCCCCTCTCAATATCTAAACTTTCCTATATTAATCAGCACTCATGAACATGAACTTTTCTTAGAAAAGTAAGATTTTTTTTGCAAAAATGTATCAATGATAAAAAATATAGTCATTTTGATGCCAAGAAATCAAGCTGAACAAATTACTCCTTCTGGGTGTAATACTTCTAATGTCACTGAGAAACTGAAACAAAATTACATATGTATGTATAATAATATTTCTCAATATAATATGAACATGGGCACAAAAATTTGTGTTTTTTATTAATTAAGTTATGAATTTTGATTTACATTCCGTCACGCATTAGTTAGATAGTGAACAATGTCATGTTGTTTACCAATTATTACACTTTTAGAATAATATATAGACTGCCATATGGAATTATTCTGTATTTAATCTGTGAAAACATTGTCATCAACTGTACCAGCTGGTTAATATATTTTTTGTCGTTGGTGATATATTTATATTTACATATTAACTTTCAGTCCTAAAAGCAGTATGAATTCCATTAGAATGTAACTACTTACCTAATGATTTCTAAAAGTTTGAGTAATTACTTATACTATGTTACGAACTTTAATCACTGAATTGCAGAACTTACATGAATAAAGTTTAAATTTATGCAGAGAAATAAATTTTACACTAATGTCTCCTCCCTTCCGGTAACGGCGACGTCACAAACCTGTAAAATATGATATGCAATGATGATGCAAAGGTTGAAGGTATTTCGCGCTTTGAAAATGTATGATTATCTAATATTGAACTTTATTTTACTTACTCGTAAACTATCATATTGTAATATGTATGAGTAAGCAACCGGATAAATATTCTTGGTAAATCAGTTGGGATAAGATAGAGATGTTTGTGTACCCTCTCAATATAGGGAAGGTAAAGAAGAACGCAGATTTCGTTTATTTACGATTTCCGACGAGATCTTACGTAGTACAGACGTATCGGTTTCGTAATAGTGGAGTCGGTTGGGGCATATTCGAGGTTGGCACGACAACACCAACCCGGAGGCCTCGCTCGATACCCCCGGCGTCTGCGCCTTCGGATTGGGCCCTGGGGCATACGTTGTACGTACAGGTTTCGCAAAACGTGAAATAATTCTATGACGCTAATACGTGATGGTAACTGTGAAAATCTTATGGACCCCAATGGTATAAGAGTAAATTATGAATTAACTTGAACACTTTACCCTATCAAACGTGATACTTCACAAGAAAAAGTAACCCGCATTATTGTTGTGTAAGAATTAATCTCTTGATTTTATTAGACAAAAAATGTAATACCTGAAAGAATCATTACAATCGTACTGTCGGAAATATTCCGCCTTTTGTATATGACGGTGAACTAATTTCAAACATTACAATTTTGATTAGTGTAGGTTGACGAAATCCGATCATTAGATTGAAATGTTTCATTTACATGCAAAGCACCGAAAATATGTTTCCTTCTGTCTAACTTTTACAACTTCAAAAATTCATATTTACTGTCAACAAGGTCATTTTTCCTTAGAATGCTTTTAAATTTTTGTGTACTTAGTAATAAAAACGCAGCTTTATAATGTTGTATGTTTTTTTATTAGCATTCTTAAAAGTTAAATCATTTACAACTAAGAGGTAGAAGATACATTTAAAATATAAAATAATTTTTTATGTTCACTAGACAAAAGTGATATGCAGTATCAGCAGAATGCACTGCTTGTGTGAACAAACTTATATGTATGAGTGTAAACATGTTAATAAAACAAGTTAATTGGATTTTATAGTCGACTATAATTTATTTTATTGCGAAGTTTGTTTTGCTCGATAGTCGGGGTTGTATCTCTATGAACACATTTCTCATTTTATGTCTTTCGATACGTGTATGTATATGAACGTAATTCATGAAATTCATTGATTTCTCGTTTAGTGTGTTGTAAAAGTCAATCTATAAAAATTATGTAGCAACAGCGGCGAATACAGTTGTTAAACATTCTAGTGTCGGTTTTGTAAAGATACGATTAGCATCTCGTAATTTGCCGAAGAATTGTTTCGTTAAAAGGAGATAGTTTGATACAGGATTTTTTAAAGGAAATTGAAAGGAAAAATTGGAATTCAAATCAGGAATCCGTTTGATTCCGATTCTGATATATTTCGCTTACTTTGCTTTTATACCTAAGGTTTTAAATTTATACGAATTAACATTAACCTCCACGAGAATGTTTATTTATACATAGAATCTCAATCAATAAAGGTTGATTATGAAATATGAAGTCATATTGAACTTATATAAAAAATTTATATTAAAGTAAAATAATATGTATACCTACCATTCTGTTGCGCAACGAAGGAACTCAACTATACTAGATATTCTAATTAGACAAAGCATTTATTTGGTATACCTTCTTTTCTGCGATTTAGATTTTGCGTCACAAAAAATATCTTCATAAACCAATCGATGTTGAACAGGTACATAAGTAACTGCTGTTTAAGGTTATCCAACTTTTATGTCGAAATACTTCCGGTTTCGGTAATTCGTATAGGTGTAACATGCGCCGGTATTGTAGATTTAGTGTCCTTAACAAATTTACTTCCTTAAAACGTGTGTAGGGGTCGAAGACTTCCTTGTACCTACAAATAGGCGCCAAAGATCTATTTGATCCTTTCACGAAATCTTACTGTTTCACACAGAATATTTTTTTTTCGGTTTGTAAGACGCAACCTTGTTGTCAATGTTTCAAAGTTATAAAATTGGTGTGCCATGTTAGTTCTTTTTTTGACGACCGCTGTATTAACTCATGGTACTGATCTGACATATACACTGTTTGTCTTTTCTGTAAAACTTTTTCTAAATGCCCGAAGTCCCTGTCTGGGTACAAATACGAATGTCTAACTTCGGAAAACTTATACTCAATACTCCTAAAATAATCCTTCAAAATTAAAATCTGAAAACAAATATATTATTTGAAAATTTTTCTTTTCTTTGTCACAAGAATCAGACCAAATGAACAAATGATTTCTGATTTTAGTTTCAGCACAATTTTGGATAATATTGGCAATATTTTCCATTTAAGTTTGCATATACATAGGAGGACTCACCATCGGACAAAACAATATGGGTTTCTAGGTTATAAAGCTACAACTGGAGGAGATGAAATACCTTCGAAATTGTCACTTTAGGGAGAGGCATGGTTTGTATCATCACAATTTCGAGCTTTATCTCCATCTGATTTCAAAAAATCACATGCACTTTTTACATTTTCCAGATACTCTTAGACTTTTCAGTAGTCCAAATGAGAAATTAAGTTTATTCCAAAATATCTTTCCATAAGAGAATTTTTTAGTTACATAGTTTTGAGGTTTATTTTTCTATTTACATTGTTCCAAATACTTACAATCTATACATGATGCTGATGTTCAATTGCCGTGCCAGATACATTTTGCGGGAGTTGTTATCTCTAGAGTAATACGACCAGTCAGCTGAAAAGAGCTTAATATGTCGTATTATGTATTCCAGCGCTTCGTCAGTCAGTTTATGGAGGCCTATGTGCATGATGCCCACGTAACTTATGATGGATAATCTCTCCTGCGCGTCGTATTTCATCAGGACAATGTGATACCACGTTTGTGTTTGACTACACGACAAAAGTTGTTGAAGCTGAGATATTGTACCCCGTCCACCATATTTATCCGCGCTGATTTCTACCTATTTCGATCACTACTAAATTGCCTTAATGGGAACATTTTTAACTGTTCGATCAAGATAACAGCATGTAATGTAACAGTTGCATGAAAAATGGAGAAAGGTTGGGGAAAAGAATAGCACTTACATATATTATAATGTAATCAATGTATATTAAAATTTAAATTAGTTGCATTTCCTAAATGGGCTCGAACTTTTTAGACAATATTATTTATATAGTTTTTTGTAATATTATGATTCAAATGAATTATTCCTTAGTATACTTTTATGAAGCCAGTATCAACCACAGAAAAATCTGGCAATAATCCATAAGTCACTTAAAATAATTATTGTTTCCTGTCATTTTTTCTTGCAATCATTTAGTGATTACTTACCTTTACCAAATGAATAGTTTAAATTTACGTTAGAAGTAATTATCTAGGTTAATCCCATTATTATTTCTTCAAACTTTTTGTTTGTCATCATACTGATTAAGCAATGTTTACAGGAAAAATGGTCTCACTTAAATATATTTCATTAAAAGGATTTTACAGAAATTATTACATGGAGTCTGTACCAAGAATTCACACTTTGCTATTATTAAAATTTGCATCCTTCACTGTAATGCTAAGTGCCAATTATCGTCATTTTATTTTCTCAGTAGAAGCGTAATCGATGCAAATTGCATGAGAAATATTTTTCAGGTCGATGATTGTAGAAACGACAATAATGGTAATAACAATAACAATAATAAATAATAATAATAAGGGCTTTTCTTTATCTGTTCGAAACATCTACTTAGCATAAAAATGCCAATTTATATCCCTGCGTCACAATTTCAAGAAGTTCCTCTTTACCGTAGATTACACGGTGAGAGTTGGTTAACCGCAAGACATAGAACATTTAAAACAGAAAGTTCACCTTATGAACAACAACAACAACAACAGCCCGGGAAGAAGTACGGACTACGGTGGAAACGAAAATGTACGCAGTTTGACTGCAGGGCCGGAGTTATATTTAAATAGAGATTTTACGTTTTTGTATGTTTTTACAACTAACATAATACATCTTTGTGTACCAAATAATTTTCATAAAATCGTAAAACCTCAAAGATCATGGAATAACTCAATTTTTTATTTTAAAATAATGATATAATTAATGATATAAGTAACGTTTAATATACTACTATTTTTATTATTGCTTAACGAGAAGTAAAAACAATATTTCTAAAATTATCATTAAAATTATCTCAGAATTATTTATTTGAAAGCTTTACGTCCTTGAGTAGATTGCATACCTTCTTCTTTCAGTTAATTGCGTTTTGTAGAATTCGTTTGAAGCTATGAATCATGTATCAATTTTTCTCTGCATATTAATTTAATGATTGGCAACAATGATGAACAATTTATTCTTTTTTATCGTATTATTTGAAGTGGTCTATTCTGTCTTTCTATAGTTTACTTATCCTAGTTTAATCCATGGGGTATGGAAACTACTCAGATTTTAATTTTCTTAAAAATACACGTATAATAAATAAACACGCGAGATTTTTAAATAATAATCTACATTGAATGACAGCAAGATTCAGAATTTCTCATTTTTGCATAAAAAAGCGACAAAAAATTCTTCTCCTTTACGTGAAATTTTGAGGCAATATAGCAAAATAGAGCTAGAGTAACTAAAGTCATCTGCAACAGGCCTAACTACAAAAAAAGGGAAAAAGAGGTGGCGATAATTCATTCTTCTCGGTTATTTTGTGAAAAAGATCAAATTTTGGAAAATTTATACAGCAAACTTAGAATAATCTAAAACAATTTCCATAGTCTCAGAATGTTGGAAAAGAGCAACTGCATGTACGTTGAAGCTTGGTTTTCTCAATGATATCACGAAGTATACAAGGTTAAAACTTTGGAACAATGTAGAACTTCAGACCTTTAACATTTAGCCACTACAGGACATGAGGTTTGATACAGAGCATTCCGTGGAGTGTTGTGAACGATGAAGTTTTTAGGTTAAAACCAAAATCACGTGATCTGAACTCAATGCTTGATCTTGTATCATTGTACTCTCGTAGCAGGGTGATTCTAACAATAGACCATGAGCGCCCATTACAGGTATTTTTTGTGTTTATGTCTTTTTAGCATATTTCGACGTTATATTATAGACCTTCAGAAAAAAGAAAAGACTGGTTAAATTTCCGTTTTCATAATCTTTTCGTTAGCTGTAGGTATACGGTAGCAGGCTATCATTTTCAAACAATATTCAAACAAACTATCAAAATTACGGATATTATAAAACTCTGAAAGAATATAAAATCCACTTCGGACAATTTGAAATAGCTTTTGAAGAGAAATGGATCGTAACTTCTAACAAACCTAACATTCTCTTTCTACTAACACAAATTTCCGTGTTTTTGGGTCTATATACTTTTGAAATAGTTGGACCGCATTAAGAAGTAATTGGATTCCCGAAAAACTGTACTCATAAGAATTCATACTTCGGATTAACTTAAAAACTATTAATTCAGAATAGTTTACTCCTTCTGCTATGATATAGTTATGATCGTCAAATACAAAACTATGAAAAACGTGGGGATTCAAGTAGGACGGTATACAGCGTTTACAAGTCGTAGAGAGCAACTCATCAACAACGAATACAAAATCGTCTCTGCCAAGATTAATACTGGATTGGCTTGTAGCTTCTCGAACAATTTCAATGTCTCTTTGCCATTGTTTTTGAATTTCCTGTACATAAAATGCGTAATATATTTAAAAAATTCCAAAACTCTATTCAATCGCACAAAATATAGAAGAGTCTCATGGCAAATGTAACTATGTTTCATACATTTATATACATGTATAGATTTATTTCTAAATCCAATATTATTACACAATCTGTCTCCAATGTAAGGTATGTAACAATTGGAGCTCCAACCAAACAATTTTAATACGATTCATTTCTTTATGATAGTCATCGTAGTCGTTTCCAGATGCAAGTACCAATTCAGCTTCATCAGTAAAGACTCCAGTGTGTAACACAATATCTTTAGAATAACAGGATTAAATAGGGTTATTAATAGGGTTACAAAAAAAACTTAAACTTTTGTTAAAAAAGCTATTAGGTGTATATTAAAAAAACGAAATCTAATTGCTTAAGGAATGGGATTTTACTATATCTAGGGGAAACAAAAGCGTTGTCAATACAATTATTGACACGAGTGTTAAAACGAAATCATTCTATTTGAAGTTTTATTTAGAAATTAAAACTCAAGTAAACGTAGAGTTCGGCATGCGGAATGCGGCAAAAATTACACCGCTGGATTACAAATATTTAGCACGAGAATGGATTTGAGATGCCTGCAGCTCTGCGAAATGAAAGGGTTTATAATTGATCTACCAAGAAGAAAGACTTTGAAATAGTGATGTCCAAATTCCAGGTAATTCACTTGCAGTGCAAATGCGATATCCAAGTGATTGCAAGTACAAGGTTTACAAAATTTTACGGAAAATCTAAGAATGTATCGATATAAACTGAACGATTTTTCTTTGCGAGTAATGACTTTGCAGGAAATTGAATTCGAATGGTTATCTCATATTTTATGGACAGATGAGGCACATTTTACACTGAATGGTGAAGTCAATACTCTAAACTCTAGAATCTGGCCTGCAGAAAATCTTGCATCTTCGTGTCAAGAAAGTATTTGTAAATATAAACGGTGAACGATACATGCAAATGTTAAGAGATTATATTATTCCACAGATGCAAAACAAGCATTACAGAAGCGAAAACATCATTTTCATGCAGGATGGAGCACCCCCACATTTTTTCCGACAAGTTAAAGATTATTAACTAACATTTTTGAAAATCCTATGCTTAGCAGACATTTCCTAAATTCATGGCCACTAAGATTAACGTTTAGTGTTTAGAAGGCGCCTAACAACGCTACAAGAATTAAAAGACAATATTACGGAGGAAATTGGTGCGATTCAACCAGAAATGTTCGGAATGCTGTCTACAATTATTTGGAGAAAGAGTTGATCTTTTTACAAAAACTGGTTTTGGGCATACTAAATCCCAGTCTTTAAGCAATTAGATTTCGCTTATTTTTTGTTACTACCTACTATTTTTTGTTTGTTAAAAAATTATTATTTAAAACATATTCCTTACTTTATAATAACCCTTTAAAATATTGGACTCTAGCTAAATAGAAATCATATGTTGTTTCTCTCATAGCATATAGAACTATTGAAATACGTTTTTGTAACACGCTAAATAATACAATAAGTATCAGAGCGCTATATGTCAACATTCTACATTAGCACTAACATTAAATTGGATTCGTAGTAATAACGATACACGTTGGTAGATATTTTATTGTTTCTATATTGATGCATGACATAATATTGTGAACGGTCTATAAAGCAGTCAGTTACAAAGCGAAAAAGAGATTAAGAAGGGACCAACCGAACGAAAATTGTTTTGTCAATTAAGTATAAGCATTAACACAAAATAGCTAGAAATAGCTCAAATTTGTCTTAATATTCAGACTAACATAATGGAAATCGTGAACAATTATTACAAACAATATTGTTCAAGTAAAAAATTATTTTAAATCAAATAATTTTCCTGATAATATATTGGTAGCGTAGTAGCCGAAGAGTGGGAATCTTATGGTGTTTTACGTTTACAACATCAATCTATGCCTTTCAAGCGCAGTAATGCAACGAATGAAGAAAGATCACGCAGATTAGACGACTGCAACAAGATTCATTACATCCATACATTAAACATTTGAAAACCGTGTTTTTACTTGAAACTCTAAAAAAATGTAATCCGTCTCTGTAAAGGCGGACGTTCAAACGCTGCGAAGTGCACACAAGTGAACCGAACATGATAGCCCCAATATTAAGTACCGCAGAACAACCTACAATATTTTATAATAAAGCTACCACCCCCGCGGCTGGCGGTCGCGTGTAGAACCGTATACAGGCTCCTCTGCAATCTCCCAGTCGGCATGATGGCCTCTGGCCCTCGTGAGCCGAAGAAACAGACAGTGCCTGTTGTACGGCAGACCACGAATGTCCCCTCCAGCTAAGCCAATGCGCCTTGCATTCTTATTTATACGTATATTGCCCAGCATACTTACATGTGTGTAAGAATGTGAAGAAACACTTAGGTACAATCATATATTCCATATTTACTACTGATATGCACGATCTTAGGGGCACATATGCTCATGTGGAGGCTTTCTTCTTTCGGAAAGGGAGTAGTAGTAGTACTTTAGGTAAAAACAGGTTCAAGCACCGTTTCTTCAGCACGGAAAGGACTGATCGTCACTCTTGTTGCCATAAGGTACTTTATAGAAATATATATATAAGGCATGACTTGTATACAAAAGTGTCAACTAAGCAGAATCATTAAAAATGCTTTGTTCAGATTGGCTTCTTAAATTAAATTACTCTGATTTTGTTGTTTTTTGTTGTTGTTTGGATTTCAGCCAACTACATGTGATTTATGTTTGTAATCGATAATTATGTATATTAACTACTTTTGCAGCTCAATACATACATAATATTATTAATGATACTTTGAAGAAGACAAAGGCAAATCTGATTGTCTACAATTAGTTCTCCCTTCTCTGAATACGTAAGTGAACATGAAATGACTACCGTGAGCAAACAGCGCATCTCGTACGCAACACAGCCAGTTTTTTGGGTAAAATATAATGAAAATGTTAGTGACCTGTCTTTTTAGTAAGTCTATTAACTCCGATGACTTTGACAATTTCAATTATCTATCATTCATTCTAGTGTAACCATTTAGTTCGTCAAAA
>ML219271.1:0-31079 GCA_004785975.1 Popillia japonica
GTGATAGTGACTTAGTGTTCTACTTCGACACAATTTTCCTTTATTATCGCGTACCTCCTCGATGCACGTCTTGCGATTCAATTAGCGCTCATTTCAGCTATGCATCAATTTAAAAGACACCACCAGTCCAAGAGAGTTTGACCATCATCAGTGACATTACGAAACAATCGAAGAATTAAAATTCCTGTCCCACGGAGAAGTCTAATCCTTCGACGGTATCGAAGCGACCTGTAGATTAGATATCCATCAATTTCGTCTATAGCACAGGTTTAATCTCGCATAGACATATCACAAACGCACAATATGAGATATTCCTAAGAATCTATTTATCATCTATTTAAAGAATCTTGGTTCGAACTGTTTTTATAATTGAATAAAAAATCAACGGTACAATACATCTTGCACTAAGTACCGCGCTCTCTATAGCCTGGCCTCTCTCGTTAGAACCTTATAGTTCGTATTTCCCGCTGCTTTTATATCGCTTTGTTTCAACTGTTCCAAGTCACGGAGTGATTGATGGTTTATTTTGTGTTGTCGGCCTGGTAGGTCCGCGTTGTCCATCGGACACGCTGGACATTCTTATATATCGTATTAAATGTGTTCATTTTACATACGTATACACTATCGTATAGTATATACGATGCGACCGTATTTACGTCGGTGACCAACACATTTACACGATGAATATGAGCGTTTACAAGACACGAATACATTCTCAACTCCTACTTATATGAGCTGCGCTTTTAAGAATAATTTACGTTCGGAGACTGCGTTTAATTTGATTTATGTTTCGAATCAGATAAACGAATCTACTGAAAGAACTCGACGACTTCGAACGGAGATCTTAAAGCTCGCCACCGCTTAACAAGCTAGAATAGCAGTTAAGGAGGAGTTTAAAGGATTAGTACATAAACGTGTCAAAATTAGAAATGTGGTCCTCAAACTATGCTGAAAATTGGCACCAATTTCGTAGATTCAGATTTTTTGTTGTAATTGTGTTTTTGTAACAAAGATGGGACGTAACCAAAATTACTTTTACATACTTACTTTTCTAAAATAAAATCCATTTTTGATAACAAAACTTGAACAGGCGCATCAAAAAAGAACAAGGTTATCATAGCATCACAGAATTTCATTACAATCCATCAGAGGGAAGTACATTTGACTCATGGTTCGCAAGGTATGAAATCATTTTCACTGCTGACGTGAAAAATCTGTCAGATGAAGTAAAAGTTCGACTGCTTCTACGGAAGCTGGGCACCCAAGCCCATGAACAGTACGTCAACATCATTTTACCGAAGGAACCCAAAGACATCAAATTCGACGAAACTGTAAGCAAATTAAAACACATGTTTGTTTCTTATTTAATTCACGGTATCAGTGCCTGAAACTGACGAAGTTACAGTCTGAAGATTTCCTCTCCTATCCCACCAAAGTGAATCGACATTGCGAAGAATTCAAGCTCAGTAAAAGCACACCAGAAGAATTCAAATTATTGATTTTCGGTGGCGACATTCGTACCGCGCTTTTGTCTAAAATTAATAATAATCATAACCATGGCTTCCTAAGTCCTCCTGTTCTTAACGAACAAAATCATTTAGATGCTTCGGTTTTTTCCGTTGACGTTGAGGTCTTCTTGTTTCGAGTATTGTTGACGGTACAATGCTGTCATCAGAGTGTGACTCAACTGGATCAATATTTACCTGAATTGATATAGATTGATTTTTAGTTGGAATTTCGAACTCATCTAATAAAAGGTGCAATGGAAGTTGTTGCGGACGTTTAATAATATTATCATGGCTAAATCGTTGACGAATTTGGTTGGCATAAACTCGAATAAGTCTTGATGTCTCAATCAACACGTCGTACATGACATTACCAATATTTTCCATGATTTCGCCTTTAATCCATTTCCATGTGTTTGCTTTATATGTCTTAACCTAGACGCCTGGCGCGTACGATCTACGTTTTGTACCATGTTTCATGTTAAATTATTTTTCTTGCCCAGAAGCGTCTTCAGATTTGGCTTGAGCCTTTTCCTTTGGTGGGAAAAGCATGTGGAATGTCTTCCTAAGTTCTCTTCCTTGTAGTATCTCTGCTGAAGCTTTCCCATCTGGACAACGGCTGTTGGGGGTTGTTCGATATGACAATAGGAATGATCTGATTTGGTTCTTAAGAGATGTTCGAGATGTTCCTCTTCCTGCAATTTTCTTGAGAGCTGTCTTGAATGCTCCAACAAATCGCTCAGCTTGTCTGTTAGATTGTGAATGAAATGGTGCTGCTCGTATGGGTTTAATACCATTTCTTAGACAGAATTCTTGGGAAATAGCGCTAGTAAACTGAGTTCCGTTATCTGATACAATGGTTTCAGGTATTCCCAAACGTGAAAAATCTCTTCTAATGCGTTAATTGTAAATTCTGACCCAATTGTTCGTGTTTGAATGACTTCAGGCATTTTGAATAAGCATCCACGACTATAAAAAAATAGTCGCCATCAATTGGTCCGGCAAAATCAATGTGAAGACTTTGCCATGCGTTGGTAGAAGTTAACCATGTTTAACCTTAATTGGTGTATTTGCAGCTTGCGCACAGTTTGAGCAATAGACATATTTTCGAGCTAAGGATTTCATTCTTTTCTCTCCAGGATGACTTTTAGGTAGCTGGTTGAGAATTCGATTGCAGAAAATCGTTGGAATAGCGAGTTGATTTTCGTACATCACACATTCATTGACAAGTATGAGGGAGTTCCTCCTGGCGTGAAACTCCCTGAGATAGTAATCGATATCTTTAATTTTGTAAGGCCACCTCGTCTGTATATATTTGGTAACTTTCTGCAGATCCTTGTTTTTTCTTGTTGCTAGAAAAACCATGTTAAATGTTATTGGAAGGTTCTGAATATTTTCTTCGAAAACTTGAACCGAGTCATTACCCTCTTTTTCTATTTGATTATAGCTTTTCTCTGCCACTGAAAGTTCTTGAGGCATGAGAAACAGCCTTGATTGAACCGTCCTCAAATTCATGTAGAATGCATGCTGTAACTCGGGTATTAGAAGCGTCTGCTGCAACAATTATTTTCTTCGTCCGATCGAAATGGGTAAGAAGAAGATCTGACTTGAGAATTGAATTGAATTCGTCAAAAGAGTGTTGACATTCCTTCGACCAATTCCATTTGGTGTCCTTTTTTAACAAGTTGTCTAGTGATTTGCGCAGATTGTGCATGTTTTTGATAAATTTACCGTAGTAGGTACGTGATACAAAATGCCATTATGGTTAGCTAGTATATTTTTGTATTTTCATTAAAGTAGAATACATCATAACAGTATAAGAATCTTGTGCCTCTATTAGCATCCAGCAGAACACTAGCAATCGCATGTTGTGCATATTTTCCGGCACATAAATCCATAAAGATTCTAAAATTTATGCGACACACAGTCATTTATGTCAACGCATTAATAAAATGGAGCATCAAATTAATTTTTTGCCACGATTCTAATACATTCTCACATATTCAGTTTTACACAGCTAATATAATAATTAATAACCCTTTGATCTGCTGCCCGTAAAATAGTCCATTTCCAATCCAAAAATAGACGCATCGTAGATCAAAGAAAAAATCCTTATAAAAGATGGATGACGGCTTTTAAAAATTAAAGGATTCTTTTTAGATTACACCAACTAATTCTGCAATAATAATATTTCCTTGTTGTTCTCGTCGTTTTCTCTTCAAAAAATTACAACGAAATCTATACCAGTATACACCTTTCCGCGATTTATGTATCCGTTTTCGTTCTCTTTCGCTTAACTATGCTAATTAGATGCGATTAATATTTTTAAACCTGCAAACTCAACTAGGATAGCGTAACAGTAAATCTTACGTTGAAATGTCAAAGCAATAAAACTGTCCATTTTTAAAACTTATCTGCTTGTCCACTGCCTCCGCATTGTGAATCTGTGCGGGATTAGTTTTCAAGCTGCAAAGTGATGTATGTTTTGGTATATTTTAATATATTCGGATGGATTATTAAAATTATATAACGGTAAGGCGTATGGGAAAATACATACATATGTCGTTTTCCTACGTGTTTATTGCTTTCGTAATCAGAAAAAGAGGTATTTGAGGAATATATTAGAAACCAAAATTAAAATAAATAAATTTTTTTTGATTGTATGTATTGCCAAACTTCAGTGAAAATTATGTTTGTTATCGCACTGATGAGTAGTTGGATTTCAGGATCCCTGGAACAAAAATATTTTATAAAACTTGAATCTTACTAAACCAGATTGAAACACTTCTAAGTATTTAAGAGAGCCTTTTTCTTAATGAGCCATAAACACTTCGGCCAAGCAGCTCGAGATGTTGCGATATGGCCGACGGAATAGATAAAATAATAATGCAATTTTCCAAAATGTTAAGAGCACCACCAATTATTGCCAGACATAACGATAATGACAAATTACTACTGCTACTGTATGTTCTTGTTATGGGCATCGGATGTAAACGTATTAACTACTGAAGATTTGGGAAAGTTTGGAGAAGCTATTCTAGAACTTACACTAAATACAATTGGTTTTCTTGTACGATACATTGTCCTCAGATTTGGTAGAGGTTCATGCAAAAATGATTCTAATTCAGGATGAATTATTTTATACTAGTAAAGTGCATGGAAGTGTTAAAGAAAAATTGAGAACTTAGATGTTGGTGTAAGCCACGGAAGCAAGAAAGAAATTCTAGGGAACATATCCATAAAAGCTATACGAGCAAATAGTAGACAAAACGAAAAAAATAAAAATTTATAGAAAATATCTTTGTGATCTTTCAGAAATTTTTGTTTGAACAGTTTAGAGATATGGTAAAAGCATTCGATGTATTAATTTGCGAGGAAACTTCTCTGAATGCTATCACAGCCATTAGTGGCCTAGATGATCAAGAAAATATTATGAGTTCGACAATAATCTGGTACAAGTTGGTATTGACAAAATGTTTTAGCAACCATCCAATTGCTAAACTGAGCATCACCTTTAGTACCAACAGAGATCAATTTCTAAGAAAATCGGATATATAAAAGAGAAAGATACAAATTTCCAACTTCGTTTTCAATTGGGTGCACCCTTTTCAACTGTTGTGCTTTCTCCGACTTCCCTTTAGCTCGCCTCCATTCAAATCATCTTAAGATCTCTGTTCAGCCTCTTTCACCTTTTACTTTCCATATACTGCTGCAAGTTCATGAAATAAATTTTGTGAATCTCCGCTAATTTTCCTCTACCACCCCTAAGCTGTTTATTGTTCTTTCATGGATTTCTACTTCTTCCACGATGAAATTAAAAGAGGAGTATTTGCTTGAAAAGTGTGAGATCAATAGTTATTTGCATGAAAAGAGTGAGATCAATAGCTTCAATGTAAAAGGTTGCTAGCAGAACTCTATAGCAACTGATCTTCAACGTTTTTGCTCGATCTGGCTACATCCTACTTTGAGATTACGCTAGATCAATGCAAACATATCTTGTACAGATCTTTTTAATTTGGTAAATGCAACCAAATTATATTATACAAATTTTTTGATATAATACCATTGGTGTGAGTTAGATAAACCTCACTCACTAGGATCTTCTAAATTTTGAAAAAAGACAGAGAAGAGATGTTATAGGGTGAACTGCCTCTAATATTAATGAGATCATGTTTGTTATTAAGCATCGATAGAAACAGAAGAAATGCCGCATAGATGACCATGTCCTGAAAGGTCAAAGATCTCTGAGATATAACTAATTCTCCAGTTCGGGAAGAGCTAGAAGAAGAAGTAACATTCTTGAATGCCTTACAACTCTTACAAGACAATTACAAAAAAACGTTTAAAGCGAAATACATGCCAACACCTAGCAAAAGAATTAACTCGTCGTTATCACCACCCCCCAGCACTTTTTGCACTGAATCACGTATACAAAAATTAAATACACGGAAAACATAAATTTTGCTATTACTATGTGTCTACCAATCCTTCACATGTTCTGGATTTGTCGTACTAATGATGCGAAGTTTAATGATGCCCTTAAATATCTTATGAAACAGTACACTTTTGCAAATAATTGACGAGCACGCCCTGTATAATCTGAATGTTTGGTTCTAAAGACCGGTTCCTCCCACCTCCTTCGGTCTTCATGACGACGACATTTTCCACCTACCGGAGCTGCTCAGTGAAAAATGCGGCGATAGCAAAAGTCGAGACTCGCTGTCTTGTCTATAGGAAACCTTTAGGCTCTGCAAATTTTATGGATGTATCTTCACCCGTTCAGATTATACAGGGTGTGCTCGTCAATTATTTCCACGAGTGTATTCCTCCCTGCGCAAACCAACTACATATTACAAGCGTCCAGATCATACTGGTCATTGGCTTCTGCAATATGCGAAAATAACGTTACTCTTGACTTGATTGCTTTATCTTTGTAAAAAGTTAATTGGGCCTTTGTCACTTGCTCACTAGGTGGCCTTAAGATATTGCCTCAGTGGCAGCGATATTCAAAGCCTAACATTTTATCTAATATTAAAAAATGCACTGATTTATATCTACTGCAAAATGATCTAAAAATCAATCTTCAAGCACAAGTTTATATTATAATAATGAATGGGTGGAACTTGTAAATTAACTCTTGGAGAAAGTCAAAAATCGTGTAAATAATGAAATTTGACAGCACCAGTACTACGCACGGACTTGCCTATTGTCTACCGTAATCTACATATGTTTAAAAATAAAGTATTAAAGCATTTTAGTATTATTTAGCTGCAAACAACAAAAGAAAGGTAAAACTATTTAATTATTCAACAGGAATTCAATAATAAAACGGTTAAATCAAGTAAGTAGATTGCAATTACGTTATTAATTGTATTCCCAGTTCTTCCATCGAATATCCCAAGCACATGATTGCATGTTTAGAAGCAATTCCACAAAGAAATCTTTGTAACATCATAATAACGTGTTCTAAATTCCCCCTTCAGTAAAACTAATTTTAGTTTTAGTAATTAGTTTTCTACTTTAAATAAAAAGGAAATAATAACGAAACATAATATAGAAATTTATTTAAATTAAATCGTTACATTTACTGCCCTAGATCGCATCTGTAAAATTCTTTTTGAATCCTCACGTGTATTGCAGTAAATAAATCTGTCAATATTATGTCATAAATCGTTGGAACGTTTGACCACCCAAGCTAAGAGGTGAAAGTGTAAAACTTCAAGAGCAATATATCAAATATAGTCAAAACTCAGTTGGAAATACACTAATCATCTATCCGGTTCATTGTATACGTACTTATCTCTACAACATGTATACTTCGTAAACAGAAATGCTGAAACGATCGACGGTCGCAATTCTAGATATCGTTAAACTGCGATTCTTTGAAGACAATTTAAACTTTTACGACTGCAATCTAGATTGTTCAGGAAGGTGATAACTTCTTGGGATTTAACGCGACAAACGATGGTTAGTCACAAAATGACTTGTTGAATTGCGTGATAAGGTCAGGTCGGTCTAAACATATTAGGGGAATTGATTTTTACCCAGGGTCTATTAAACGAAAGAAAATCGTAAATGTAATACGATGATTACAGATTGGAGTACTTTGAGCGTTTATTAAGAACATAATTGTATTAGGCGGAAACTGTAATCTAAAATTTATTCGAATTTTGTTTTGAGCACAAATTGATTTGTGTTAAGTAGATTGAAGTAGAAGAAATAATTTCTTTAACTTGATTTTTTGGCAATCGATACTTCTAGGCATCGAGAAAATGAGATGGTCGATATCTGCTTGTGGCTCCTCGTTCCAAGCAACTTGAACTTTGTTGATTAACTGTGCCAAAGTTTGTGGAGGATGGTGCAAAGTGGGCAGTCTCCTCCCTATGCTACCTCACAGATGTTCGATGGGGTTTAAATCCGGTGAACTGGTAAGACACGGAAAAACATTAAAGCCTGCTTCTTGGAGAAAGTCTATCGTTTGACGAGCAATATGGGGGCATATACTGTCTTGCTAAAAAAGAACGTGTGGACGGCCATCTAAATAAGGTAGTGGTTTGTACGACATCATCAACATAAAGCGCAGCTGATATACTGCTTCGCATAAACAGAAGTGTTGATCGGCTACCATAAGCAAAAGCCTCCAAACCATAACTCCAAGAGTCCTGTCTAGATACTTCTCAGCAGCAAATCCAATATCCCCCACGAACAGGATAACCATCGCATCTTTAAATTTTTCTGGGATTGCTTGGGACGCAACTAATTGGTTAAAAATATCGAGCAGTATTTTTGGGATAGTTTCAGCCATAGCTTTTATAGCTTCGGTTGTTAAGTGGCCCTGACCAGGTGCCTTTCCGGTCTTCATTTTTACCACGGCACTCTTTCATTCTGCTTCTGTGAAGAGAGGTACTCCTAACCCTATGTTTTAGTTTTCGCATGATACATTGGTTGACTGTGAACAGTTCTTTAACTATCTCTAACCTCCGGGTCATGCTTGGGTTGTACGGTGGGGTGCCGCACAGCAAGTTTAAATCCATCGCCTCAAACATCCTCGTCCAGATCTTCTAGACGCTTTTTCCAGTGATTTCTTTTTGTTTCTATTGTCCGATATTTAAGTTCTAGCTTCACTTTCATGTATACCAACACCGCTGTGGCTGTACGGAGTTGGTGGCATTCTTTCCGCTTACACTGTATCTCCCCATTCCATCAGTATGCCATGCTTCTATGATCCTCATGGACGGAGATGGTACACTCTATGTCTATACAGTTTGTCGTTGAACTGGTTCGACGGTATTGTCTATTCTATGTTCAAGAAACAGTCTTTAATGTGCTGCACAAAGCGACCCTTACCCAGAAACCTACGTAAAACACAATTATTTATATCATCACAAAGTTTAAAATCTTCGAAATTTAACACCTGCTAGCTGCTAACTCCTAAGACGATACATTTTGATAGCAGGATCTGCTCTTAGAAAATATCTTTGGATAAAACTTTGAATTCAAAAATATCTGAAGATGATTTGATTCTTGTAATCATCAAATAGCAGTACAGAAGGATACGATTGTAAGGAAACAGAGGCATTTGAATATGACGACTAAATTATAAGTTAGGAGTGCCTGATAGGCTTTTGCAATCATAAAATTCGGTTTATCTAAAACATTGCACACACAAACCAAGACAACCTCTTGCATTTAGCAGAAGAAGCCCTCACTATCATTTACTATCGTAACCAAAGCAATAAAGAAGAATCTTGGCCCACTATTTAGTAAGTCAACGAATGGTACTAGATCAATTGCATAAATTATTGGAGACGATGCACATATTTCACAAATTTTCTTAGAATTTTTGGTTTGATGGATTATTTGAAGAACTGTTAAGTATACCAACTGTTTAACTCAATTAAATGTAACTAACAGAACCTCACATAACCTCACTTTTTGCGCACTGAATCACGTATACAAAAATTAAATATACCGAAAACATAAATTTTGCTATTGGGAACGTCTACCAATCCTTCAAATGTTGTGGATTTGTCGTCAACTAATGCGAAGTTTAATGATACCCTAAAATAGTTAAATATCTTATGAAACAATACACTGCTGCAAATAATTGACGACCACACCCTGTATAATCTGAATGCTTGGTTCTAGCGCAATGAACGACCGGTTTCTCCCACCCCGTTCGGTCTCCATGAAGACGGCATTTTCCACCTACTTAGATGCTCAGTTAAAAGTGCGGCGATAGCAAAAGTCGAGACTCGCTGGCTTGTCTACAGGAAACCTTTAGGCTCCGCAAGTTTTATGGATGTATCTCCACGCGTTCAGATTATACAGGGTGTGCTCGTTAATTATTTTCATGAGTGTATTAAGGCCTCGCTATCGTTTACTATCGTAACCAAAGCAATAAGGAAGCGCCTTGGCCCACTATTTAGTAAGTCAACGACTGATACAAGATCAATTTCATAAATTATTGAAGACAATGCACATACATATTTTCGCAAATTTTCTGTGAATTTTTGTGAGTTAGTGCTGGATTATTTGAAGAACTGTTAAGTATACCAACTGTTTAACTAAATAAAATGTAACTAACGAACCTCACATAATATATGTACATATTTGCCAGTAGGTAATATGACAAAGGTCCATCCATTTGTAATACTGTCTTCCTCGAAGCGGTTATTAGACCTAATAGTGCCCTAACGGTTCAATACTGACCAACCACAATAATAATAATAATTAAAAATTAATAATTTTAAGCAGTTTACTGCAAAGAAAGTGCAAGAAATCAAGAGTTATATGTATACCTTGCCTTTAATCTCCCACTCCCTGTCATATTCGTTTATGTAAGCAGCTGTAGACATGAAATGTGGGGACTAGAGGAGAGTTTCCAGCTACAGTAATTTGGTGATTTAACAAGCTCACAACAAGTCATAAGTCTCGAAGTAACAAATAATGCATGGTACAACTATATGTTGATTGGTTGCTTGCAAACCCCTAACCGAGAAGATGAGGACATTAAGGATTCGCTTAAAATCTAGTATGGCATGGTTGCAAAATCATGGACCTCTGACCGAATTAGGCTAACATACTCCCCTATTATCTTAATTCATAGCGATTCAATAATCTCTGCTGAAGATGATCAGGATATCAGTAAAATCCCCTACAATCACTACCACCAAACCTATAATCTCACTATAAGGCAAATCCTTGTGGTCTAAGGTATGAAGGAGGTTCTTCAGAAAAAGAAAATGAAGATAGCATTTTTGGAACAAAAAGGTTTGAACACAATTTAAGCTATTTTTTCTTTACAATTCTACTATATTACATCACTCTTAAATGCCATTGAACTTTTCGTCTTCATACTTAATTTATACACCAATTTTTGATAGATGTACCAGGATAACACCTGCTATATCCGTGTTCCGTTCACTTTTCCAATTTTAATTCTAAACTTAAAGTTCACATTTCGTTCTGTTGTCGGAAAGTTAGCAAAACTTTTCGCAACGAGTCACGAGGCCAGAATCATGCAACCGAACCGCGTCTCTAGTACGTCTTGGCGACTCAATAAAACCTGAAAATATTTATCCTTTCAGTGAACGCTCGGCAAGTCTGGCTACTCTGGATAATTAATCAACGTACTGCAGACGGGTCGAGTTTGAAAAGGATACAAAACAATGGATCGTGTCGGAAATATTTTGATTCGATTTCACTATCGGCCTTTGTTAATCATTTTTAGTCGTCGGTATTACTTCTGCACGAGATCCGCTGTATATACGTCGCGTAATTTGTCATTTGCATGTGGAGGAATGACTTTGGGAATATTCTATTTAGCTCCTGCGGCTACCGATGTCGGTACATAGCTAGTAATGCATCTCGTACCCTTGTGTCGGTTTCTAGTACGTAAGTAGGATTTGCGAGGATAATTGTGTGTAATCCACTTACTGTATATGTATATGCTATGTTGATAGAAAAGGAATTTGCCGTTCTTCATACTTGATTCGTATTCTTCGTACTTGATTCATTTCTACAACGTGAGGATGGTCTCTTGGGATTCCATACTGTTAACGACATCTGCAATAAGGAGGGAAGCCTTCTCGTCTAGGGTATGCGAAAGAACAGCATTCTTGCACCCTCTTTGCCACTATCAATAAATAACTGCCATTACTATTAATTAGTACTAAAACACTGTTAAAGCTCTGCGAACAAATTAGGAATATAATAATTGAAGAAAATTTTACAAACTTTTAAATAATTGTAATAAAACGTAATTTATGTTTTAATCATCAAGTGAGAAATTTCCATTTTTCTCAGCGATGAAAATTCAAACATCATTACTTTGATAGCAGTTCTTTCAATTCTGTATTTTTTGCATTTTTTATTTTCCGACATTTTGTACCAATTTCATTATTCTACCAAATTTTAGTCTTACGAAAACATGTAATACCTTACATTTTTACAGTTTTTAAAGATGCCGGGATAATTTTTGTCGTCAGGTTAAGAACAAAGTCTTTAACCTAAAATATTTACATAGTACAAGAATTTTTACGGCAAAATACTGGATATTTTAAGTACTGAAAGAGACTCTATTATTGAAAAGGAACAGGTGATGAAGCAGAATTGTACTCCAAAGAAATAGTATAGGTATGTATTTTTTGACCTTTAAGTACTTATCATACTTTTTCAACCTTTAGGTCAATTATAACACTTAATTGGATTAAAGATCAATTTATTCCAGAACCTTTAGAATTTAATATTTATTGAAAAGAAAGTGTAAGTATGCAAGCTCCTCTGAATGCATAAGAAGCACTATTACACAGGTGTGAAATTCATGTTTCAGTAAGTTTAATGTCATTTTCGATGGTGTAGGAGAACAAATGGTACAATTCTTAAAAATTGAGCAAACGAAACATTTATAATGATATCGAAGGCTTCCACGACCGAGTTTCTATTATGAGGGTGTCCTTGTATTGACCGTGTCATAGTTTGTAAAATACAAGGTGTTTTATTAATAATGGGAAATATTTCAACTGGAGATACTACCTGTCAAATAATGACCATTGACCAAAAATAGCCTTATTCAAAATCGCATCGTTTTCGAGATGAAGGTCTTCAAAATTCTAGAAAAAAAGTCGTTCTTTCCGTCCTTAAGCTCATATACTAGTACGATGAAAATAAAATTTGGCATGGCGATTTAGTATTGCTAGATGCTTCTTATGGTGGAATTTTCAAAAATTAGCAAAATTACAGCAACGAGAAAAAAGTAGTCCCTTGTGTTAACATCAATAGAACTTCTTTTCTTTTTTGATTTACAAGCACGAAATTAGCATCACTTAATAGACCAGCTAAAATGCCAAAAATAAGATCCTTTTGTAGAAATTTCGCATTATGTTTGGTTTTTGAGAAAAACGAGGAATTTCGGAAGGCTTCGTGGCTAAAAGTAGTTTAAGCAGCAAAAATCCGGGTAGGCCAACACTCAAATTCTACGTTACTGACGGATTTGTCATTTTAGGTCAATTTTGCGATTATTCTTTAATACTTTCTATATAAACAACATATTCACCGTTCGTAATGAGATGAAAAAAACGATTTCTTTTCTGGAACTTTGAAGACCTTCATCTCGAAAACGGTGCGATTTTGAATAAGGCTATTTTTGGTCAATGGTCATTATCTGAATTTGATAGCCAGCTGTGTAGCGCAGTGCACAAAATTATGT
Organism: Popillia japonica; assembly: GCA_004785975.1. Lineage (NCBI taxonomy): Eukaryota > Metazoa > Arthropoda > Insecta > Coleoptera > Scarabaeidae > Popillia > Popillia japonica. The sequence goes on from ML219271.1 coordinate 13,216, forward strand.
ATATTCAGTAGTAAAACTTCTGACTTGAGACTTGATTTGCATTCTTTCCCAACCAGCTTTTTTGCCCGCAATTTTTCTTGGTTAGACTATAAAATTTGTACAACTTTCTTATCTCAATCAAATTTAGGTATATGTAGTAGGCGTTGAAATAAACATTACACAACACCATTCATTTGTTGTTTATCTGTCAAACAATGTACCAAAGTTGAGTCGTATAGCTGTATTGTTTTATTAAAAAGCTATCTTCAGTTGAAATAGAAATTGCTCAAAGATTTTGAAAAATGGAAAAAAACGAACTTCCCACTGTCATTAATTATCTGCAAAAGAAAGGTTTAGCGCCACAACAAATTTATGAAGATATGGTTAGTGTACTTGGAGACGATATATGTACCTTCATATTAAGTGGTAAAGAATTGGACTCGAGAACGTCGATGTGGAAGAACAACTTGCAAACATGCAGAAGGTGTTGGTCTACTAAACGTTTAGCGGAGATAATAAACGTTTCCAACGGTAAAATTGGAACAATAATCAGTGACTATTTAATACTTTATAAATAAAAGCGAGAAAGAGTTATGACTTCAGATGCGAATTTAAAATTGCTGTGGTTGAATGATCCAAAACAATCTCTGTATCGCTTTGTCACCGTTGAACCTTACTTCACTACTTCGATCCTCGGTCCAAAACGAGTGGGGGAGACATCGAGGGGGGACATCGAGGATCTCCACCACCACGCAAGTTCTCATGGCCCAACCCTTGGTAGATAAGATTATGGCTACCATTTTCTGGGAGGCCAAGAGCATTTTATTAATTGATTATCTGAAACATTTTGCTTCCTAATTTTTAAAAAATTGTCGAACAGATAGGCCATTAATTCTGTCTAAGAGCATTTTTCATTACACCATAACAGTATTATTTTTTCTTAGGAGTGTCATTGCAAAACTCAGTCTCTTTCTTAGAATATAGAACTCTACATCCTAACAATTTAGGCTTTATGAGTATTTATGTGTCAAGCATGGATGAAGCAGAATCTTATATGTCATAGATTGCTAGATTATTCAACAGGACAGAAACGAAATTGATATCCAAAACAAATGAAATGAAAATTTCGAACAAAACTTCTGGCCAATACTAACTAGAATTTTATTCTCCAGTAGTGGCGAATTGATTTTGGTAAAAAAATTATTAACACAGACCATTACTTTCGCTTAGAAAATCCATCCCGACTACAATTTCAATTTCCGCACAATAAGCAAATCCATTTTTACAAACACTTCGAAAATAAATACATCCCCAACCCTCCTGCATAATGCGAAGATAAGCCGTTAAAAACCCCCCGAGGATCATCGCAGATGAAATACTTAAATTTAAATGTGGGGTGATTTTCAATTCATTGAATGATTAATACAAAATAAATGATCTAACCTCGACCCCTCCGTTAGTTTTCCCGCAAAAAGAACTACCCATTCCCCATAGATGCGCGCACCTAAATTTATCATTCGGTTATTTTTTACCACACCGCCGATGTCCCGACCGACGGACGTGGCATGTCACGTGATACTACAAGCTACATATTTAATTTAATTTATGGACATTTTAAGAGCCTCGTAGCCCGGTATAATTACTTTTCGAATGTTTTCATATTTTTTTTAATGGCCTTTATGTTTATTTAAACAGCATTAAAATAATTAATTATGCTTCTGTCGTTTTTGCAACAGTAATATGTTTTAGTTTACGCGAAATTATTTTGATAAAATGAACATCCTATTACTGCCGACTAATTTGTTTCAAAGAAATATTACCAGCCGACTAAGGGTTTTGTATATCATATATGACAAACGTTGGAGTTGTAGCAGCCTCCGCACCTGTTTGATTATGTCTCAATGGAATTTTGAAAGCTGCCCAGTTGGCTGTGTTAGCTAGGATATTTTCTCGTACTAGACCGTATCATTTTGGCAGTTAATTACTTTATTTCGTTTAAGACACAAGGCTAAATGATTTATAATTTTAATTTCCTTGTATGTATGTATATCATTTTTTCATTCAAAAACATAAATCGTAGGAGCCGGTCTTAGATTTCGCACTTCTTGGGAAATGTCGTTTAAATATAAAGATGATTAACGAATGCTACTACTAAAGTGTTAAGGTGTTAGGCAAGAATCTCGTTTAATTATATTGCCTAATAAGTTATTAGATACAGTGCTAACATCGAACGTAAATTAACACAAAATAAATATGAATACATTTTTAATCTATGTCAATGGGTGCTAAAAAAATATCTAGTAGTTAACTTTCTTGATATTAGTAGTACTTCAATCATATGAAGTTCCCCCCTAATAAAGCTATTAAAAAATACTAGATCTAGGTTAGGATTTCTTATCCAGTAGTCTGACAAAGCAGATACTACAGTATTATTTACAAACCTAAGTGAGCATAACATTAATGTGAGCAATTTTATACACACTTTTCTACCTATTCCAACTCAAACTACTTAATCATCATCGTCACGTCAATTTCTGAAAGGCACTCTTTCTAGCAAATGGATATTACTTGTTCGACCTGCAACGCATGAACTAACACACTAGTCATATTTTGCATACCTAACAGGTCAATGATAGCTGAAACACTTCCTGCAATTCTTGTAATTTCGCATCATGTCTGCTGCATCGCTATCTTTCTTATTTAAATTTTATATGTCTCTAATAAGATAGAAATGCTGTATAAATTTCGAGTAAAAAGCTGAAGATTTGCGTGATTTGTAAGGAGTTTGTGTTAGAACTTAAGGTGGTGTATATTACCTTTGGAAAAGATTGCATAATGGAGGCTTTCTATTTAGCAGAACACATATTTTTTACACCAAACGATAGTGCACAGCAAATCCATCGAATACCTAAATACTAGCAAGAGATAAATTTTATAATAGCAGTAGTAACTTGGAATTTGCACTTGGTAGAAGAGTGAATCCATATATTGAAGTTGGATTAATTAGCACATATTTTGGAAGGCGAATCCAGACTTTACACTTAGATGTAATGGCAATTTAGAAAAAGTGGATTTGGAAGTTTCTGGTCGCAGAAAAATAGCAATTGGAGTTATAATTGAGAAAGCAAATTTGAATTACCTTAGGTGTAGTAGAATTTAATGCAGTCTTATGATTTTTACGCGATTGAGTTCTTCTTCTAAATCCAATTCTGAAAAGTTTAACCCATGCTTAATATGTGATGCCATTAAAAAAAGGTGTTGGTTATTTCGGTTTTTGTTATGCCAATAAGAAAGAACTCAAATAGAAAAAGCTGTTGAAGCTGTTTAAGAAACTTGTAAAAAGCTTACACAAATCATATTCTGTAGGGTAGTTAGCTGACATTGATGACCTTCTGGAAAGAATTAGAGGAAGCTGCAACTTTCCTATTTACTTGGACTTCTTAAAAAAAAATTAAACGATGTCCAGGCCGGCAAACAAGAAAGCAAAGAACAGACAGTTGGAGACAGTTGGAGATCTATGGCTGATTCATTTTTGATCCTTACTATTGCGATTTCGCTTATTATTGAAGATAGACGGTAGGTTTAAATTCGGCAAAGTTGCTAAATTTTGTGGTTATTATGATACCGAAAAGAAAGTGGACTTAGAACAAATAATGTTTGAGATTTTTCGAAAAAACCGAAAAATCTCATTTTCTTATTTTGCTTGTAGCTTTTTTACTTTTATTTGGTTTTGCAGAGAAAAACGAAAGACACATTCGCAAGGCATACTCTATCTAATAGTGTACTTAAAATTTTTATACGAAGTTTCGTTTTCTTTGGATCATCATCACCTTTGTTCTTTCTTATGGGCGCCATATTGGATTTTGACGCAACTAGAAAGATTTTCAGCTTATTTCGACGCAGTTCTCCACGATCCATATTCGACTAAATTTCTGTCAAGATCTGGAAGATTGGTATGATATGGTTGCAGTCGTTTAGGATACAATTGTAAATATCTTGTAGTCGCTATTGTTGTATTTCGGTTTGATTGATAAAAAATATTATCTCGTTTCTCTTCGTCGGTGAACGCAATTTTTGCGTCACAGACGCAATGATAATTGACAGTTCGTAATTCCATGGCTTCTTATTTAACATCGATTTTCATTTACGCGATACTCAATTTTAAGTGATTGACCGTTCGAAATTTCATAGCTACCTCCCTTTTTCAATCTCAAATCAGATTCTTTGTCAATTAAGACACTACAACAAATTTTGTTTTCAACATATGATACATGGTTGAAATCAGAAAAAGAAAATCTTTCTAGTTGCGTCAAAATCCAATATGGCGCCCATAAGAAATAACAATGTTGATGATGATCCAAAGATAACGAAACGTCGCATAAAAAATTTAAGTACACTATTAGGCAGAGGAGCAAAAGTGGCCTTGAGGATGTGTCTTTAGTTTTTATCTGCAAGACCAAATAAAAGTGCTACAAGCAAAATAAGAAAATGCGATATTTCAGTTTTTTTGAAAACTCTCGAACGTCATTTGGTCTAAGTCTACTTTCTTTTCGGGATCATAATAATCACAAAATTTAGCAACTTTGCCAAACTTAAACCTACCGTCTATCTTCAATAATAAGCGAGATCGCAATGGTGAGGTTCAAAAATGAATCAGCCTGTATACCAATGCACCATACACCGTATAATGAATTCTGAAGAAGAAAGGTCAGAAATTATAGTATTGGGAGTTTAGAGGGAGATATTTATCAAATTGAGCGAGAAACTAATAGAAATATATCGGACTAAGTTTCCAGAAATCAGAATGACCAGACCAATATGGTTTGCTCAACATGCTAGAAGGCAGTACCTATGTAGTGATTGCAAAAATTTGTAGGTTTTGCGGATGGAAACAATTTATTATTGTTAATCTTGTTGGTACTTTTCAAGACCATTTTTTATTACAACGAAAAATAGATTTGTTCTTCCTCTTTTCTATTTCCACATTCCGACATTGTCTCCTGATGATGGCATACAGCCGAAACATGTAGAGATAAAAATAAAAAAGAAATTCTGCGAGGAAGCACAAATCTATGTATTTTTCATTCCCCTCATCAATACTCACTAACGTTTAATCATGAATGAATCATTTTTTATGTTTTCATTATTCATTTAAAATTAAATCTTGTCCCTGTTTCATGCATTATTTTTCAGTTAAATATTGCCTCTACACAAAGTTTTATTTTGCAAAAAGAATAAGAAATTCTACTCTGTCTTCAGAATTTCTTATAACTTAAAAGCTTGAAAAAATACAGTGATTTAAGGATTTTTAGGATTATTTTATAAAGTTACATTTAACCAACATCTTAATTTGTCCACGATATTGTAAACATAATCGTATATATCACTGAATTTCTTTATCTGTAGATAATTTTCTTTATAGGCATGGCTAGTTGTTTATTAATTGACACGAATTAAATGTCGACTTTATTCCACTGAGGAAGTTGTGTAACGAAAACCTAATTTGTGAAGGTGTTGGAATAAATTGTTTTTTAGTCGAATTAAAAGTGCTGTAATTGACCTAGAAGTGGAAATAAGTATCAGCAACATAACTTAAAATTATGTAGTAACAAATACTTTGAAGTATTTTTGAGTAAAATGGCCGGCGCATGACAGTTGACAGAAATTTCCGAAACTGTCAACGCAAATTTGTATATGACAATTCAGTGATAATTATCAATTGCGTCAACTTCGTATTCTACTGTTTTTTTTTTACCGGATTTTGCCTCCATATTAATCAGGAGAAATTCACTACCAACCTTTCTTCAATCATATTTACTTATACCATACATTATCAAGGTGAAATTAAGGAATACCGAGTTAAGATTATGAAATATCTTCTTTGCAAATGTTGCTTTTAACTGGAGGATGACTTACATAAAAGTACTACCAAATATAATTGATTGTCACTTACGAATTCGTCTACATATAGCTACATCCATTATTATCGTAGTGTGCTGAAAACTTGAACCTCTAATAAAGTGTGGGGACCATACCATCACTGAATGGAATTCCAAAATATGATGTGCGTCAATGAGAGTTATCTGTTTATTATCAATAATAATTTTTTAATTTCCTAAAATACCATCGATTTCTGTGTAGATATCACTTTCCTTTCATGATAAATAAAAAAGGAAATTGAAAAAAAGAGGATTGCACTCGACCCTCCTTGGTTTTAATTTTTCCGAAGCCAGTTTTCGTCAAACAATCTTGGACAACTTTGGATGATAGAGGTTGTGGGTCAAAACCTTTTTTTTTTAATTATATTCTGGTCGATCTACTATTCACGATTGGTAGCAAGGTGATTAACAGCATGGCAGCAGGAAAGACGACATAGTTCAGTAACAAGATACTGGAATACATTTACATGCACTAAAATTACATAGCAAGAATTGTAGCGGTAGTCAAACAAGCAATACAGAAAAAGAAGCCGCCGCAACTAGCTCCAACATGGTTTACATGATCCACGTAATGTAAACTATAGTAGTTTAGTATCGTAGACAGAAGTGAATGTAAAGTTCCTAAAGCCCTCAATCTCCAAATCTTCTATTGTTTAAGAATTTTTGATTTCGATTGGATAGAAATTTGTGTTCTTGCTTGTACCTAATTTACATCATTTTCAAAGATTAACAGCCAACAAGTCTCTATTGCTGTCACAAATGCTCTTCATTCATTCAAAAATGAATGCTAGCCATACCGTTTTCTGACTGGCCCAATGCAAAACAAGATAATCAAACCATTAATCAAAATTGTTTGGTTGCAATTCCAAACTGTCATACAAAATATATAATCTCGAACAGTATGATGTATGCTAGGAATAATTTTACTAAATGCCCTTTTTATTGTATTTATCCCAATTTTGGAATTGGGCAAAGATTATAGGACCCGTAATGAGCTAAAAAGTTTTCCAATAACAATGATATAACTTTGTGATGATGTAGTAACTGTGGTATTAAAATTATACCTGTCACTATATTTGTCATTTATGTTCACTAAACTCTAACAATTTATTATGGCTAAATACTCACTCTAAGAAAGTTTGGCTATTGACCAAAAATTTTACGAAAAAATCTAAGATTTATGCGAACAGGCCACAAACACTTGATGCTTTGAAATTGAACATCGAACGCTGTACCAGGTTGTTCAATAAGTTTCTAGAATCACATAGATGGCGGTAGTAGGTCCGCCAGTTTATTTCTCTAAAAATTGTACTACTCTTTCATGAACACGTAGAAAGTTTTGTGTAGATCTGTCAACTCAAAGTAGACGTGTCGCAATTTTTTTTTAATATGGAAAGAATAAAGTATCGTGCAGTGATTGAATTCTTATTTTTGGAAGGTGTAGAACCAAAACAGATTCGTGAACGATTGTTAATAGTGTATAAGGACTCTTCGCCTTCACTTGCAACAGTATATAACTGGGTTGCTGAGTTCAAACGTGGTCGCACAAGTCTTGAAGGCAATCTACGCCAAGGACGTCCTAAAAGTGCATCAACACCAGAAATCTTAGCAAAAATACAGGATATTATTTTTGAAGATTGTCGATTGACTGAGAGAGATCTTGTAGAGGCTCTAGACATCTCATTAGGTAGTGTAAACCATATTTTAACTGAAGTTTTGGGTTTAAAAAAGCTATGTGCACAATGGGTGCTGCATTCGTTAAAAATGGAACAAAAACACATTCGAATGCGACTTTCTCAACAACATGTGGAGCGTTTTTTTTTTAAAAAGGATTTTGTACGTCGACTCATCACTATGGATGAGACTTGGGTCTATCACCATGATCCTGAATCAAAACAAGAGGCTAAACAGTGGTGTGAACCTGGTTCTTCAGCCCCAAAACGAGTTCGTGTCCAAAAATCAGCAAAGAAGGTTATGGTATCAGTTTTTTGGGATGCTAAAGGGATATTGTTGGTGGATTATCTTCCAACTGGCAAAACAATCAACTCTAAATATTTCTGCAAACTTTTGGATCAATTGGATGAAAAAAGTCGTGAAACAAGACCTGGTTTGCAGAAGAAAAAAATCCTTTTTCATCAAGATAATGCACCCGCTCACAAAAGTGTTTTAACAATGGCTAAATTCAATGAACTGAAGTACGAATTGCTTGGTCATCCACCGTATTCACCAGATTTTTCTCCCTCTGACTTCTGGCTGTTCTCACATCTTAAAAAATTCATGCGTGGAAAGCATTTTTCGTCTAATGATGAAGTTATATCAGCCGTAGATGAGTATTTTGCAGACCTTCCGGAAAACCACTATAGGGATGGAATTCATAAATTGGAGGAACGTTGGAATAAATATATTGAGTTTTTGGGAGAATATACTGAATAATAAGAAGCATTTCAAGACATAAAATCGTGTTTTTCATTTCTATTTTAGAAACTTATTGAACAACCTATTATTCGGGAGATTACCCCCGATTTATTGCATAAAGTCGTTGAAAATTTGATTCGTCGAATTCACTCGTGTACACGAAGCCGAGGTGGACATCTAAACGAAGTGCTATTCAAAACATAAATGTTATCGATTATACTTTAAGATAATATAACAAGTGTGGTTAGATCTGGAATCATCATAAATATCTTGAAATATCAATTCCTAGGATAATCCATTTTCATAAGTGTACCGTCACTAAAATGATAATCAACATCTGAAGACGAACAGACTCAGCATAAAAAATCACGTGCGTGGCAGCCAAAGAAATTTAGAGCTTCAAGGCCATTGAATACTAAAAAAATGTAATCGAAAATTCTCTTTTCTGTTAATTGTTAATTTGATTAAAAGATTTTATTATGTTATCCGATAACAGAAACGATTGATAACTTCACGGTAAAAGCAGTCGTGCACACAGTGTCAAATGTTAAGTTTACAAACAATTAAATCGTTCGCTAGCAATAACGAGAAGCAGTAAAACACAAAAAATATGCGGAAAGCCATTTAAAATTACATTAACACGTTTTTAATTCCGTAACCAATTTCATACAACGCAGACAATATCTGCCTTCACACTCCATTAAATCTTACGTAAACCAATAATAAAATCCTGTAAATAAGTTCGAAGTTATCTGCAAGTTTATGAGTTATAAATGTTTTATGAAATCTTGCACCATTGTTTCGAATATGTACGGATACGATTGTAATCCGTCGTATATCAATCACTGCGACTCTTTTGTTTTCCAATTGAAATTTTATGAGCTATTTATTCCGTTGCTTACCTTACCCGGTAAACTTGATAATATTAAATTGTTTGATTCTCATGTTGTTGTATGTAGTAGTTGCTGCGCACAAAGGCAGACGTCAAATTTATGCGTGACTATTCTACACGTGAATGTTACATATAAATGTGTTGGGTATAGCGTTTGGCGAAATGCTACACTATAGGAGAGAAGGGTCGGCCACACAATGTTTGTATAGTATACGGATCGAATAAGAAATGCTCCGATAATTTTTCTAACCATTTATATCTGTCTGTCTATTTCCTTTTTGATGTGTCTTCCCTCGACCCACCCTCTGTTTTTGGGGTTGGTGATCGCGTTGCAAGGGTAAACTATGAATAGTACCCGTATATATACACTTTCTGATAATTTCTACAGAGAATTTGCGCTTCTATACGAATAAATACATAAATAACTTTAACAGCGTTATATTAGTATTTCCGTTCTGAGTAATGCATGGATATATAGAGCGATAAAATGCTTATCAAAACAATAATGCAATTTTGGCAAAATTTGTGATAAATATTTTTCAATTTCCAAGAAAAAAATTATCTCGTAGGAATAGAAATGAAGCTGCTAAGCTTCTGTATAAATGCACAGCCACATTATGTTAGGGTCATACTATGTATTTGCTCAATTTTTCCATTCGTTTGTCATTCAATCATTTATCAACTTTTGATAATGCCGCTTATCACTACAAACTGCATAGTAGCCCTTGTTAGAATAACATATTCTACGCTAAAAATCATGTTACCTACGAGGGTAGTCTGAAAGGTTTCCGACCCAACAAAGATACAAGATATTTTTCCTTCAAATTTATTTTTATTTTTCTATATAAGTCTCCTTGTAAGCCTACACACTTCTCCTAGTGATGCTCCCATCTCTTTAACCTGTCCAAAATAGTACTCGGAGTTTTTCTCTGGAAAATAATTTTTTGCGAAGGTGATGGCCCCCTGATTTGACGAAAATCTGTGTCGTCCGAGCGCAATTTTTAGATTCGGGAGCAAAAAAAGTCACTTGGAGCTAGATCTGGTGAGTAATTAGGGTGACCAAGCAGTTCAAACCGTAATTCGCGCATTTTCGACATCGCAACCGCTGGTTTTTCCTGTTTGAAGATAATCGAATAAGATATCCCCAAGAATATCTCAAAAAGCAATCGCCATCAGTTTTCCAACCGAAAAAGTTTTTACCTTTTTTGGAGCCGATTCTCCCTTCGTGGTCTACTGTTTTGAGTGTAAGTATTTTTGTTTGGGATGTATAATGGGGTACCACGTTTCACCTACAATAATTAATCGGCTCCAAAACTCTGATTTATTGCGCCTAAACTGCGCCAACAGAGCATTGGAAATATTCATTTGAATACGTTTTTGGACATATTCATAGCCTCTGCTATGTCTCTCACTTTAATTCGATGGTCGTTTAGCACAATTTGGTGAATTTTAGCGACGCTATCGTCAATGATTGCAGTTTTTGGCCGTCTCGAAAGTACATCTTCTCCTAAACTGGTACGGCCTCGTTTAAATTCAGCTGCCCAAAATTTCATGGTAGTAAATGATGGTGCAGAGTCCCCATACACAGCATCCAACTCATTTTTGATTCGTCAAAAACATTTAATGACCGTTCTATATTCGATTTTTTCCCATCTCCACAAAAACACTCACATTGACTCCCTCAAGCGATTGTTAAATAACAACTGCGTGTCGAGAATGGCTAAAACTTTAGTGCGCACCTGTCAAACGATGCGCAACCACATTCTGTAGCTTTTACTGATGAGGGCTGCCATCTTCATGTTAAGGTCGAAAACAATTCAGACCACTTTATGTAGTTGTTGCTGGTTGTTTATATCATGTACTAATCTAGCAATTGTAATTAATACGAGTACGTACATGATTAGAATCTAAACCTTTTACACTCTTTCCACCATTCACTTCTGACAAATTTTAAGACCATCATATATTATATTTGTTGAAACCCTATTGTAACGTAGTATTCTGCTATAAACAATTAAAACATTAGCTGACATCATGTGGTTTAAACAATAATGATCATATGATTCATTGACCTACTTATAATGGAATAATTCGTAAAAAAAATCATATTTAAACCTACGCTAACATCCAAATCACCTGCAAGTCACTTCCAATTAACAATTATAAAGCCAATGAACCCATTATTATAGCAGCACTGTTTTTGGGGCACTTATTTCCGTCCTATGCAGAGATTGCATCTATTCACTCAATGAAGTTCTTGGTCTCTCCTGGTATTACATATGTACCTATATACAAATAAATTCTCTGAAGACTATGAGATGAGGCATCACTGACAAAGATGTCTCAATCGCCGCAAATATTCTATCTACCCAACACAGTTTTTATTCCAAAACAACCTTCATGCTGTTGCAAGATTCTTTCATTTTGGCTGAGCGAGTCAAAGCTGCAGAAGCATTTTTCTGGCATATTGGAATACCACCGCTTTAAGGCTTACTTTACAAGAGGCAATAAACAAACGGCCGTCTTCAGGAATCATTTTTGCCATCTACATAACGACTAATATAGGAGTCTTTTGCTCCATTCTGTAGAAGACTAAGTTATAATAGATAGGTAGGATATGGATTTAGGCACAACATTTTAACCAAATTCACCCTGCTGTATTTCATTTTTTTTCAAGCCTCAATACCTTTGTTTGCCATGAAAATTACTCCAAGTTCTTATATGACTCATCAAATAGGAAGCCAAACAAGAAGCACATTGTTTGCCTTCTAGGTACCAAATCCAACTTTCCTTTTAGGCTAACTTTGTATATAATCTGTCGTGTAATTTCCCTCAATTCAGTTGAAGAGTCCAATTCTTCTTCCTTATAGGGTTTTTCAATAGTATATTTAGTGCACACTAGAGATACATTAACTTGGTGGTGGCTGTTCCACTGGTCTTAGCACCCGCTTCAAGTAAACATTGTATGTGTGTTGTAGGAGTGACGGCATACGTATGTGCGTCACTATATTTGTCCTCGAGAGCTAAAAACTGCACCTCTAAAAATTTTTAGAGCCAGCTATAGTGTGACGTTATTGCTCGCTATTCATACACATTTTATCTTAAATATGTTGAAGAAAACTTGATACCTTAACATTGGGCACAGGATATGTACAACTGAATGCCATCCTGTCATTATAGCCAAAAATATTATGATGTTTAGTTTCAATTCCATGATTTTTCACATATTTAGCCTTGATTATACGATTATATGATTAACGTCAAATTAACAGTTTACGATTAAAAAAAGTGATCGTGTACACCAAACTGTTGCAATTATTATACACTTAACAATATGTTTGCAGATTTTGTCTACATCATATCATATGATCGCACTAGCTCAGAACCAATGTAGAATTAGTCACTATGTCATATAACGTTGGTCTAGAATAGTATGGATAAAATACAAGTTCCTCCAGTGAAGAAATGAGCGTCAAAATCTTGACTAAAATCAAAAAAAAATAGAGACATATGTTGGATGCATCAAAATCTAAATTCTATTCTTGTCTACTTTGCCATCAACAGACTTGTCATGGCTTGGTGTACTTCCAATGGAAAACTTCTGTACTTTGGCAAAAGGAGCTACTTTACTTTTTTCTTCCCATCTTCTTCTGCTTCTTCTCTTTCTTATTCACCATTCACCAAAGAATTAATTCTGCATCTGATAAATATATTTCTTTACTGAACACTGCAGATTGAAGCCTGAGTAGTCTTGAGTCATTCTTGGAACTGTTTAAAGGTACACAGCTAAAGGTTCTCTTGTAATCTTAAAGGTGATAATAATTTTTGACTGCCTCCAGTAAACCTGACATGTGATCACGGTCCTTATTTTCTTTGACATTCATTTTGACAATGAAATTACCAGAAATTGTAAATTGTCGTCTAAATAAATGATTAACCTGATGATGGTGTCTGGTATTTTCCTAAAATTTACTTAAGGAAGCAAAAGTGGTCCCAGTTTTTAAGAAGGAAGACAGACAATTGCATCGATAATTATAGACCCGTTTCAGTTCTTTCTACGTTCTCTAAAGTATTTGAACGAGTACTGTACAATAGAATTCTATCATATGCAGCAGAGTTTGAGCGGTTAACTAAAAATCAGTTTGGATTCTTGTCCAGGGTTTCCTGTGAGGATGTTATATTTAAGGGAAAAATAGAATGGATCTTTCTAAGGCATTCCACACAGTTAGTCACACCATTCTGTTGCAAAAACTTGAGTTGTACGAATTTAACAAACTGTGTGTAAGTATTACAAACTATGATAAAACATATCAATCAATTTTGTCGTATGCAAGATCTGTTTTCTTGGCATTCCTCGAGGCTCAATTTTGGGCCCACTCTTGCTTCTATTTTATGTGAATGACCTTTTATCATACGCTGGATTAGCAACTTATCAATATGCTGATAACACCACTTGTCTTCTTGTGGGTAGTACTCTTACCGATGCTGGATTGGTGTAGAAATAATAATTTAGTATTAAATAACCAAAAAAGCAAGATGATTGTTTTTTCACCTCGTGCGGCCAATGAATCCCCATATTTGGAAACTAAATGGAAAATCTTTGGCTCAAGAGCAATATGTTCAATATGTTAAATTAACTTCATTTTGCTTTGTTCAGTATTCGTAAATCGGTCAGCATAGAAGTATTGAAATCTTTTGGATGCGTTCAGTCAAGGCTATCGTACGGAATAATAATTTGGGGGTCTTCTTGTTCGTTTGACGTTGAGACGATTTCGTGCTGTTTTCTTGCCACGTTAGTATCAAACTTTTTAAGTGTATTTGCTCAGGGTTCTGTCATAATTGACCAAAACAAGGCAACTATGCATTAATATTAGTTTTGGATATGTCAGGCAAATCAGTAGTTTAATCCTCAATGAAAGAGGACATAAAAGTGGATAAACTTATGTAAATGATATTAATAAAGCTTTGAAAGCAACTGTTGTGGTACATAACGCTTTGAAACAAGTTGTAAATGATAATCAAAATATATCTGCTTTATGGGGATTTTATTGTCATGAACCCAAACTCTCCAAAGTATATTACCTCTTCCGAAACTTGATTTCATCGAAACTTTAATTTTCTCGCATATGAACAGAACATCAGGAATATGTAGTTATACTTTTTCTTCTCTCAAGTAATTAATTTCTAAAGTTAGTGAAGATATAAGCTCCAAGCTAGAATACTAAACTACATAAATATACACTACATACCTAATTGAAGCATTTAAATAATTATTGTGGGATAATAGTGAGAAATTGAAGAAATACTCAGTTGAATGTTAGTATTAGCACTTAATTAAGAAATTAATATTCGCCAAAAGTGGTTGCTGAAGCTGCCACATTACGCACAACGTGGTAATTTTCATTTGCGTACCTACCAATTAATTAATTACCTATTGAGGTAACCACAATGAATTCTCAAGCGTAATGAGTATCTAATAAACGCGCTAACACATACGTCCGCATTTACAGTTCATCAATTACCTACCTGTACACGTCCTAACTACATACATAACTGTAAAACTGTTCGAGTATTCACACGCTGGCCAATAAAAGATTAGCTACGCGCGCTTAGAGAAAATTCCATTATATCGAGTTTTTTTTTTCTTTCGTTTTCTTCACAACCACCATATACACTAACACACACACATACACACTGTCAAGGCGTCCAGTCGATGTTATTTAGACGTTACGGCGCGGCCACGGCAGCGGCGGCGTAGAACATTTTTCATGACCTCGATATTACAATATCCCGAAAGGGTCATCAGGCATCTTGTCGTGGAAGAATGACAAGTGAATGACAGGCGCGGGAATCGGCAACTTGCATTCAATTCTACGCCGGTCGTTGTATAGCCTTGCCAGTCGACGATGGTCACTTTTTTTCTCTGCTTTATGAACGGTCCGATGTAATATACTTAGGTATAGACGTTGTATAAATGTGCGCAGATAGCTTGTAGTGATTCAATGAACTTAATACGCTACGATAATAACTTTATTTGAAGTGACATCTATCGTAAATTGTACGTGCATACCTATGTATGTCTTCTCTAAAGATATGCAAGTGTGCGTCAGGTTATTTTGAATAAAACGAGGGAAATAGGAATTGTTACTTCCTCTGAATTATGAGAACAAAATTTAGATTTTTGACTTTAGAATTCCATCCTAATCACTAAAAAATGCTGCAGAACACTTATTATGATTGTAATACACGAAATTAAACATGATTTGAAAGATGAGTCGGCTTCTACATATATTAAAGATGAGGTCAATGTTAGCGATAACAATTTTTCATTTGTCGTTGTTTATTTAATATTAGTAGTAAATGCTCTTGCAAATCACTTTATATCTTAACACCAGTGTTATCTATAGCGGTGTACTTCAATTAAATTTCGGTTTAATCGCATGCAACAATTACAGGATTTAAAATTTCATATTAAAACTGCAATTCTTCTTTATTATGATATTATTAATTTAAATCGAGAAAATTGTATAGAAAATACAAACACAGTTTTCCCAAAATAACCGAATCCATGAATCATTGTCACATTACCATACGCCTATTATATAATATACATATGTAGGTACTTATTTACATATAGAGACATAAAGATTAATAAACATTCTTATAGTATTTGCATTATTAAATTGGAAAAACAAAAAACTACTATTAATGATGTCATTGTAGATATGTATTTCAATGGCAAAGATAGACGCACCATGTAAACTGATATTATTAAACATTACGTAGGTTAGCAAAGCAAGAAATCTAGCTGTCATGCTTGAGTGAAATTGTATTTCCTAATTTACATAATGTACTATAGGTGTTTTCGCGCTTTATAATTGGATTTAAATTGAACGGTCTAATTATCTAATTAGCTAATTGCATCTAGATTAGAAGGTTTATTAAGCAACGTTATATGTAATTACATGGACGATGTGGTCCAGTCTGTATGCAAGAAATAAATTGTAAGCAAGCTCAAGTATGTACATATGTCCCATTTTCAATTAAATCATTTCATTAATTATTTTTTTTAGCCTCCTTTTCATAAAAGCTTGAAAATGTTGGCGTTTAGAATCCAATTTACTCAGAAGTGATATTAGAACACCTAAAGCAATTTTCAAGATAATTATTTCAACCCATTCCAGTAATAATTCTTCATCCAGAAAAAAATTATATAATATGAAGTTAGATTTGGACATCTATGTTTCATCAACTGAATAGCCCGTTTAGAATATTGACACAGCTTTTAATACCTAGTGTTAAAATGTTATAAAATACAAGATCTCTTTTAGTTTATATGTGGCCTTATTTCCGCAAAATATCCGTTTCAGAAAATCCTTCCTTTTTCTTAGATGCATGGCCTTTATGTCTTTCTTTTAAATAATTTGAACTATACATCTCTTTATCTTTATTTGTAATGTAATATCTCACAGTTTTTTCTTCGTGTCTTTCCAAAAGTCTAGCATCATCATTTCATAATTTTCTGTATTCATGCAATGTAGAGTTGCTTATTTAGTTTGGTGTGGTACATTTCAGAAATTTATTATAGGAAATTGGAAATTTTCTTGATTGATAGAAATTTAAGTGTCACTCATGTGCCAACAACAGTTCCTAATTGTTGAATTCTGCTCAATGGAACCATTGCATTTACACACGATTATTGCCAAGTTAACCACTATTTTCTGAATTTCTGAATTATTGTGATGCATAAGTGCTGTCATTAATTCATTTTATCAATATTACCTGCAATACTAATCCAATATAAATTTAAAATTTCTTACTTATTTACCAAGAAACACACAGCTTTTTTCAAGTACTTTACTTGGACAGACCCAATATTCGTTTGTGGCTAAGCATAATAGAAAATCAATGACCAAAACATCATCTATACATATTGCATCGACTAAGAAGTGCAATAACTGACATGTACACTGGGTTGATTTAGAACCGACTCACCCGAGAGCGACAGAAATATATTCTTTTTCAGATACTTTTAATATCTGTATTATTACATAGCATAGCGTTTGCCAACACCCATTAATATCACATAAACACAAATAAAATAATTATTGTATTTCTCCCAACTTAGCTGATGTTAATAATAGCGTACAAATTAATTTTAGAACCATAAGAAAAATTATTTATCAAACCAGTTATTAGACAGGAATCTATGTTCACCTTAAGTTTGTTTCGTTAAAAAAGCCTGATTTTATTCTAGAATTAATTAACACACACTAAACAAATAATAATTTATTTCAAATAATAAGGAAGGTAAAGAAAAAGAAAAAACAAACTAACACAACAAACAACAAATTAATACAATTTTATTGTGTAGTTTCATATGAAACTCAAACAATATGAAAATCCTTACTCAGACAATTTTTTAATGGCATAAATACTTCGTAATATAGAGAAATTGTGATTTAACTATATGTACTTATGTTAAAATCGCATTCACAAATTATCGATTTAAGAATATATAAATTATCCCTTGCATTAAATATAGTTGTGTAGTTGCATATGAAACTCAAATTATACAAAAATCCTTACTCGTACAATTTTTAATTACATTAATACTTAGAAATATAGTGAAAATGTAG
>ML219271.1:31089-43972 GCA_004785975.1 Popillia japonica
TTACATTAATACTTAGAAATATAGTGAAAATGTAGGCGATAGCGATTTAACCATTTTTATTTATTTCAAAACATGATAAGATCGCATTACAAAATTATCAATTTAGGAATATATAAACGATCCCTTGCATTAAGCATAATTGTGTAGCTGCATATGAAACTCGATTTGATACAAAAATATATTGCATCTATAAATCGTAATTTACATATAGTTCACCATATCATTACTGCTTCGCATTCGGATATCGCTGTAAAGGATACTTTCATCGAGATTTATGGCAGTTTGAGTCGATTCTAAATCAACCCACTGTACCTGCTGAAATATTACTCAAAGAAGAGTATAGCTTTGCCTACAATCATCTCCAATACAACCTACCAACTGACATATTTTATTGAATATAAATTTTTGTATTGAACCCTAAGAGACCTTCTTAAAGAGATGGTGATTTTTGGATGATTGGAGCAATAAGCCTAGTTCCAAACCTCTGTTTCTGCATCATATCAGCAACTACCTGGATCTGTTCCGATACCGAAGAAGACACTCAATTTTTGCACAATCATGTATAATATTATTTTCAGGACCTGAAACCCATCAATTAGTACCTTAAAGGAAATCAAACTTTGCCTTGCATTTTCCAACCTTCCACTACCAGTATCAATAGTGAATTGAAAATTGACAAAAATCTTCTTCGGATTAAGTCTTAAAAGAGAACCAACCCCTCCCTGGCAAGAGTGTGACTAATTTTATTTCTTGGCACAATGAAAATCTACCAATTACACCCACTTTCCTGTAAAAGCCGTACCTATGTGTGTACAACTACTTATTGTTAGTTGGTTTGATATTAAAGGCCATACAGTCTAAAGGAGGAGTAAATGAAGTTTAATAAGGCGTTTTAAGTTTTTTTTTACTTAGAATTAAAGATGAAGAGGTGTATAGCAAAAACTGTTGTCAATAGTCTATTCCAACCACTCGGGCAAACAATTTATTCTAAACTCAAAATTTTCTTGTTCAAATTAGTTTTCCAATCTAATTTTAATGCCTTTATCTAAACCCAAACGCGAAATTGAGAGCTTCTGTAAGTATTTCACACGTATACTATTGTACTATTGGAGGCTACAGAGTTAAAGAAGATCTCTGGACAGTAAAGTTTTGTGTATTATTTGGTGTAGACGACCCATTTCCTCTATATCTTCTTTTACTTGCTGATACCTTCCTTCTGTCGGGCATCCTCTTCTCTTTCCACCCTCCACCCCCTTATGCAAGACTATTTTTACCATCTTATTGCTCGCCAGTCTAATGAATTGTTCCAACAACCTACCTCTCTAGGTCTTAATTTTATTTACTATTGCTGGTTTTGCATACATTGTGTTTACTTCCGTATTTGTTTGCCTTCTCCACCATCCATATCAATCTCTAACTTCTTCAAATAACTTTATTATGACTTTTTCTTCTCAAATTTCTAATTTAGTTCTAGTAGTTGTCCCCGTTTCACAGGCGGACAAAACCTCAAGCCACCAATCATAACAATTTCGTAAATGCGTATTGTGGGTGTCCTGGATACATTTCCTGTCTTTAGCGCTTTTGATAATGATCCCACTGCTCTGTTACGTTTTAATATTTTCTGGTCTATATGCACGTCTTCTTGGCCTTTATTGATAGTGACGGTCCCCAAGTATTCCAACTGCGAATGGCAAATTCAAGGCAAATACTCATGTCATACTAGAATTGGAAATTACAAAGGAGAATGAATCGTTATTAATGATTCTATAGATAAGTAACTTGACATCTATGTATGTACATACATAGGTGGTACCTGCAAAGATGAAATGTTAACTGGCGTCCACGGTTTTTGACAATAAGTGATGATGGTGTTAAGTAAATGAAAAAATCTAACGGCCTCAACATGTTTCGTTTTAGGGCACTCTTTATTTCAACAGATTTTTAAGGAAGAGCTCAAAGTAGTCGAAATAGGACTACATCAGGATGTCACCTGTAGTATAATTATTGTAAGTGACATATGATGCCCAATGCACTGACGACCACGACTCGAATCTACTTTTTTCGGAAATTTTAAGTTACAATTATTCCAAATAATAATTAGCAATGATTTGTCAAAGTTTCTAATGGATCTACGATATCACATTCTAATAATCCCACTAGTTCAGATATGATGTAATAGACTCAACATCTCTAAAGGCCTGGGCACTGATCGGTGTACATTTATGAACATAACCTAACTGACCATTTGATTTATATGTATGCTGTAGCTACTGATAGCTATAGATTGACAATTTAAGCTAAAGATCGATAAATATTTTTACTAATTTATTGATTTGACGTTTAAATCGCTTGAGAATAATATTTTTTATTTAGACATAACAAAATTTTATTTACACTATTGAGTTCTACCATTCATATAATGGCACGCTAAAGGGAACCGTAACATGGCCGAAATTGTGAGATGATGACAGTTAGCAATGGTGGCCGTAGGATAAATTGTCGAAAACTTACAAACAACATCAGTAGCTGCAGTAGCACATGTGAGTTTGGATCTTTCATGTTCGTGTGTACAGTATAAATAAGAAACGGTACAACCAACCGTTACGGGCATCGTTTTGAATGAGCTTTTCGTTAAAACTATATATTCCGTAAGCATCTACGTATGCGTGTATCTGTATATTCCTGTGAGCGTTGTATATGTATGTATGTATATATATTTTTCATTACGTTTCCAAATAATTTATTGGATCCGTGACCGAAAGATTAATAATATGTTAATGATTTCGGTAAAACAATTTGTATTTTTAATGTCTATAAATCTTTCAATTTCTAGGAAATGAATAAGTTACCGTTTATTTAAAAATAATTAATCTCATCCTGTAGGTGCGTTATGTATGCGTAACATATAGGAGGATGGTAGTAGCATCAGGCAACCATACGTAAATTACATCTTTGGATTTGTTCACATGATGCATTATATTTATCTAAAATAAACTATTACGCCAACCTAATTTTATTTAATTCTACGACAGTTTCATATATGTATGTTACATATCTATGTATGCGTACAACATCCTAACATTTGTTTAGAAGATCATGTATGAATGTAGTTGATTGGCAGTTATGATTTACTTATCGATTATTTCTAGCGTTCCGTATCGGCAAAAAATCGCAAAACATGGTGGAAAATTAATTATCTTCGGTATGTTGTTGTGATTATTGCAAAACACTGCGGTTCATTTCCATACATAGGAACAAACTCGACTTTGTTACGGCCGAGAAACAGTTGCTCATCGTTGTATATATAGGATACGCTTTTATTAGGTCATAATTATTTTGATTGCAGATGTAATTGCAATAATTATCCATACATATTCTAATATAGATTAACTGCTAATGTGATTTAAATATAGCATTAAACGTTTACATTAATTGGATATCGTTAAAACAGATTTTTTTTTAATTATACGATTATATTGTCCTAAACAGGAAAGCATAAGCAATTATATAATTCATAAATGTCTCAAGAATTATTAATAAACTAGCCGAAAAACTAAAAACAATTGCTTGTAAAAATAAATCTAAATCTGGGTTGAGTGAAGTAATCTTAGAACAAACGAATATTTGTCAAGCCAGACGACGTAAGACACCTCATTATCTTTATTAATTAAATCAAGATAACGTAATAGTAGGACAATACAAGAAACAGTGCGACTGGCTGAGAATACATACATATATGTCGGCTCTATTGTAAAAAAAATACAAAATATCATTGGCGGAAGCAACAGGTGGATGGTCACCTTGAGAAATGTTTCAGAAAACAGGAGCCACAGTATTGTTAGTCTGTGTCAGTGTTTTGTATCTATATTCTCTTGGATTTGACGCATATTAGTAATTAAATATATGACTTATTATTTTACTTTTCTCATACTATATTTGTTAATAGTATTATTGCTTTATAATGTGCTGCTTGCTCAATTGCAGTTTCTGTTTAACCTAATTTATTTAGATTTTGGAATTAATTTACTTTTAATTCAATTATTAAGTTTTTCTATTTTCAATTTTGGTGAGGGAGTTAATTTAATTTCAGTAGCCATGTCTTCGCTATTCTGAAGTTGAACAACCTTTTCCTCAAACCTTTTTTCTCTGTGGCTTTCAGAGTTATACTACTAACATTTTTTTCTAGAGACATATAATCTACCCATTTATCATATACCCAAATCCCATATCATCATACCCAGCACCGCATTGGGCTGTATAAAGTCAGCCCAGAGAGAATACCTTATCTCATTGTGGGCTAGTTTTGAGCTCATTTTTGAAGGTAGCTTATTTGGCTCTCAGCACATTGAGGACTGGTTTTTAAATGAGCTTATCTGATAAAAGCTACTGTCAAAAAAAGCCAATACTTGGATATGTTGTAAACTGCAAACTGCTTATGAAAGCAGCTTTTGCCCACTTTATTTTATTGGAGATACATTAACCGGATCACAAGAGGAGTAGCTTCCATTATGGCTTTCAATGACGAGAACACTCTCTGTGAATACGGGGAAATCGAAAGCATGGACCAGCTACTGCCGTGTAAACGATGGCCTCGTATCTGTACACTGGGCAAGTTATGGACCCCCGAAGAAAATGACCCTTCAATCGGACAAGCACCAATACACAAATACACCAATACAAAAAAACTACATTCACCCAAACAGTCAAAACAATGTGTCTACCAGATAGGCTACTTGCAAGACCACCTCATAAGATTCGGCACAAGGTATCATTATCGAATGATTGTGGTTGCAGAAACACAGCCTATTGTATCGTATCATAGAAGAAGAGTCGTTCAAATACTATTTACACCTCTTCACTGCGACCTATTGATCAATTGTGAATACCCTAATCTGAATAACCTAATCCTTCACTACCCTTTTAATTCGATCTTCTTAACGTAACCTAGGATTAGCTTGAGTGCCAAGACTCTCAGGTGGCCTGTCCTAAATGTTGAAATCTTAGCAGCTTAATGCTTCACACTGGCAAAGTATGTGCTTGGCTGTCTGAGTTTCCAATTCGCAAAATCGACATGTGTCTTGATCAAATTTGCCCATCTTTCTGAGGGCGGCCATTTCCTTTTGCTTCCCAGTCTGGACGTTCTTTTTTGCATTGGCATTTTAAAACGACGAAAAAGGGTTCCAGTCTAAAGAGATGCATGTCACCATGCCTTGCTTTATAAGTACACCTGCCATGTCATTCATTTCGTTTGGTATTTGTGTGTCCTGGAATCCACATCAGAGGTACCCTATTTTTTGTAATCAGTTCCGTCATTTTTGGGTGGTTACTAAGCAAATTCTTGAACTATCTTAATTTTTTATGCGTCAGGAAGAAGAGAAATGCATCCATGTTCAAATGGTAACGTTGGAGTTCTTATATTGCATGTTGTATGAAATTAGGAGCACTGGGAGCTTCAAAATATGTATAATCTTATCTACAATATGTGCGTTAGGAATGATTTTTTTTCCTAATCGTTGATAAAACACTTAATCTCACTCACTTTTTCTATAGTCTGTTTACGATAACAGACGAGGCACATCATGAATACACGTCATAATGGCGGTGCGCATTATCGCCAAATCTTTTCTCTAACAGGTGCAATTCGCGTTAACGGTTAAATTCATACTTACGAGATGGCAACATCGTACAGGGTAACCACCTTTGCATAGAAAAAATCCCTATACCATTAATAGGGAGAATAGTTATTTTTGGGTATCTCGTTTTGTATAGGTAGCTATTTCTTATTATACTGGTTATGACATGCCTTGTCTGTTATCGTAAACAGACTATAACAGGACTTAAAAAATTATTAACTAACTAGGAACATTAAATGCCACACACAGTTTCTAATCGACTCAAAGAACAGTTTGGCAAAAAAAAATCCACAGCAACCACCCTTCCCACATTTTTTCAGATATACATATTACGTTTTCTTTAATGTATTATATTGCACATTACATGACCTCCATAAAAAGTTAATAACAAAGATAATATGTCACCATTTTTAGAATTTCTGTTTTCTTGTTTATCAACAAACTCAACTTTGTAATTAGTAATATCAATAACTGCAATAATGTCCCCTAACTGTTTTCTTAACTGGTAGAACAAATATGAATTTTATCGACAACATCGCCCATTTCCGAATCGTACACTCTCCAAAGTTTTTTTTATATTGTTGTTTAGGTAGAAGAGATCTTTTTTAATGAATAACCTAAAAGATTATTTAAAAAAGTTTATGGAAACTGATCAATTATAGTTCCGGAAATATTCATAAAATTTGTAATGGGCTAGACCACAAAATTGAGATCTGCTTGTAAAACAGTGATTCTTTAGACTTTCTGCAGAGGTATAGAGAGGAAAATCTTGCATAAAACTACCACATCATGGTTTGTGTCAGATTCTTACTGACTAAAAACCTCTCCCCACTTCGGCATTATCGCTTTTCCACACCGTTGTTCTTTGGTCTGTATGATGGATCATATTGTTCTACACGCCAGGTACCATTGCTCTTTTGATGCCATTAGGTTTCCTATCATCGTTGTGTCATTGAAACCTTCTTCCGACTCCAAGGTATATGCTTCTCGTGCGTACTCCCACCTAGGACAAATATAGAGTGTGTGTTCCACATCATCCGTGGCTTCACGGTAATCACACTGGTCGGAATTGGCTCTTTGCCTATCATGCAGATATTTACGGAAGCAGCCGTGGCCCGACAGAGCTTGGGTAAGGTAGTAGTCTGTTTCATTACATGGTCTTTAAACCCATTTTCGGACTTCTGGAATCAGCCTTCTTGTCCACGCTGCATATCTGCCATTCCTCCACTTGTCGTGCCAACTTTCGTAGAGTGCTTCTCTAGCGGCAGTTTTCCCCACTCCATCGCATCTCGCTCTTCTTTCCTCAACTAGAAGATCAATCGGTGGTACTCCCGCGATTATTCCAACTCCTTCTGCTGATATAGTTCTATATGCACTTGCAATTCTTATATTAGTCTCTGCATCCTTGTTAGTTTTGCACATAGTTTTTTGTTCTTTACCGCCTTGTACCAAATTGGCGCCGAGTATAGCACTACAGAGTTTATGACACTGCGGATCAGTCTTCTTTTGGATGCTGCTGGACCACCGATGTTGGGCAACAGACCAGAGAGAGCACCTATAGTTTTTTCTGCTTTGGTTACTACGTGTTTAACATGGGCTGCAAATGTACATTTTGTATCCAGCCATACTACCAGATATTTGGCTTCTTGACAGGTGGATATTTTGTGACCCTCTACCTCAAATTCAATGCGCACAATCTTCCTTTTTGTTGTAAGAAGCACAGCTTCAGTCTTTCGGGGGCAATTTGCAGTCCCTTCCTTGACATCCATGTGGTTACTCTTAGAATCGATCAGCTACATCCATCAAGTTCAGTTCTCCTTTGGCGACCACTACAAGGGCAATGTCGTCAGCAAAACGATTTTAACGCCGTCTAGTAATTTCATATCTAATAGTTCATTATATAATACGTTCCACAGGGTGGGACCCAGGACGGAACCTTGTGGCACTCCACTATTTATTTGGAGGGTGTTCTCTATTCCCTTTGCTTCCAGTATTATTTCTCTTTCAGCGAGGTAGGACGCTATAATACTGATCAGCCCTTCGTTGACATGCCTAGCTCCTAGCTCCTGAAGTATCAGCTGCCAAGAAGCGCTATTGAATGCGTTTTCGACATCTATAGTAATAACCATGTATAATATTGTGTTATTATAATATAGGTAGTTGGCATAGCATATAATAATAATAGACATATGATATATGATAAGTGTCATGTTAAGTAGTGTCACTGATTTAGTAAAATAAACAGATATTGTTCAATACTACTTATTACTATATACGGACTAGTACCGTATAATACATGGTGTCAGGTTAAAGATTACATAGGATGGTAGAGTAATTGAATAGGTATTCGGGAATTTGGATAAAATATATTAAGTGAAGAACCTATTGTGCCTATAAAAAAAAATGGAGTCTTATGTGAAACCGCCGGAAGCATTGTCATTAATAGGAAACGTATCTGAAAATTGGAGGAGATTTTGGCAGAGATTTGACCTGTTTATGAAAGCAACGGATTTGGATACAAGAGATGAAAGTAAGAAAATAGCAGTATTTCTAAACATAATTGGAGATGACGGGTTAGAATTATTCAATTCATTCACCTTGTCAATATTTTAGTAGTCGGGGAATTGAGCCTAGCCAAACGCATATTAAGGCTATTGTTGATATGCCTAAGCCACAGTGTAAAAGTGATGTACTAAGACTATTGGGAATGGCAAAATTTTTAGGAAAACATATTCCGAATATGTCTAAAATCACTTCTCCTTTGAGGAACTTAACAAGACAAGATGTTGAATTTATCTGGGCAACAGAACATGATAATGCCTTAAAACAAGTTAAGCATTTATTAACAAATGCACCAGTACTATCATTTTTTAATCCTACAGAACAAATAGAAATTGAAACAGATGCAAGTAAAGACGGTTTAGGAGCTTGCTTACTACAAAACGGACATCCTATTGCATTTGCGTCACGCAGTTTAAATAAACAAGAAATAAAATACGCTCAAATAGAAAAAGAAATGAACGCGATTGTGTTTGCGTGTAATAAATTTCATTATTACATATATGGAATTCGAAATGTAACATTACATACAGATCATAAACCGTTAGAAGCCATATTTAAGAAAGACATACAAACAGTATCCCCTAGATTACAAAGAATGTTGATGAAAGTACAAAACTATGACATATCTGTGAAATACAAGCCAGGCAAATACTTATATATAGCGGACACACTCTCTCGAGCCTTTCTTAACAATGAAGAAACACCCTATAGCAACATTGATTATGCTGTACACGCGTTTATGAATTACCTTCCAATGTCAAATGAACGAAAAAATCAGATTAAACAGGAAACGCAAAATGATGAACAGTTGCAAACAATAATACAGTTCACTCAAAAGGGTTGGCCTAAAAAACAAAAAATACCAAAAAATGTCAAACACTATTATAAATTGAAAAATGATATATACATTTGCGATGACATACTTTTTCTCGAAAATAAATTAATCGTTCCAGAAGCTTTAAGAAAACAAATGTTAGAAAAATTACATGAAGGTCACATGTCTATAGAAAAGACAAAAAATAGAGCAAGACAAATCTTTTATTGGCCAAGTTTAGCAGCAGATATTGAAGACTTTATAAAGAAATGCAAAATATGTGAGCGCTATGCTAGAAAGAACTGCAAGGAAACTTTGAAACCGTATGAGTTACCAAACAGACCCTGGGAAAGAGTTGGTGCAGATATATTCTCATATGGTAATAATTCGTATCTAGTTATGATGGACGCATATTCGAACTGGCTCGAACTCAGATCATTAAGAAATAAATCGGCAATTGAAATAGTTTCAAAATTAAAATCAATATTTTCAAAATTTGGTTGCCCAGATACATTAATATGCGACAATGTCCCTTTCAATAGTTTTCCTATGAAACAATTTGCTATTGATTGGAATTTTGAAATTGTTACCAGAAGTCCTAACTATCCACGATCAAACGGATTAGCCGAAAAGGCCGTAGGAATAGCAAAAAATATAGTAAAAAAAGCATTAGAAGAGGGGAAAGATGTGTATGAGTCCTTAATGCAGTATAGAAACTCTCCATTAAAATATATTGGTTATTCACCAGCGCAGATATTAATGAGTCGTATATGTAAAACTAAAGTCCCCATATCTGTTGATCTATTGAAACCAGTTTTGTGTGAAAATGTCAAAGACAAGTTAGTTATGAGACAGTCACAGAATACTAAACGCTACAATCAAAATACCAAAAACCTCGTTGAATTAAGACCGAATGAAAATGTTACCATTTATAACCATGTCAATAAAACTTGGGAACCAGGCCAAATTATAGATAGACACAATACACCTAGATCCTATATTGTCAGAGACAAAACAGGTAACAGTTTAAGACGTAATAGGTTAGATTTAAGAAAATCGTTAAATGAATACAAACCCGAAAACATATGTGAATTTAATGAGGCCTATGAAGAATGTAACAACTTTAAGACTAATATACCTAGTAATAGTGAACCCAATAAAACCCCAAATGTGATCAAAACGAAATCTGGAAGAATTGTAAAAAAACCAATAAAGTTAGATTTATAAAGAAAAAAAAACATAAAAAAGGGAGATGTATAATATTGTGTTATTATAATATAGGTAGTTGGCATAGCATATAATAATAATAGACATATGATATATGATAAGTGTCATGTTAAGTAGTGTCACTGATTTAGTAAAATAAACAGATATTGTTCAATACTACTTATTACTATATACGGACTAGTACCGTATAATACAAACCACGCACAGTCTTCTATGTTGGTGTGCAAACCTTGCCGCTCCTTCCTCGATACGAATCACTTCCATTACTGCCTGATCTGCTGACCGAGGAGGGGTGGTGCTGTGGTAGCTGGTGATTTTAATGCAAAGTCCCCCCATCGGGGCATTAATTTCACCGATCCTAGAGGCCAGGTAATAACCGAATGGATGGCATACATATATAGAAGTACTACATACCGTCAAATGAACCTGTGTAAACCTTAGTAAAAAAGGCTGCTACGTACTTTTTACTGCCGTAGTTAATATTGACGAATCGAGTACTTATTCTAGATGCCCTACTTGGAGAGTTGAAATGATTTGATTTACGCCTATGGCTCGCTTCTGACAGCTTTATTCATCACTACACATTACGTATGGTAATTGAACCTGAAAATAGTAGCTGTATCTCAAAGATATTGGAGAAGATTACAGAAAACAAAACTCACAGGAGTATTTTAATAATCTAAGGTTCCAATTACAAACAGAACGCCCTCTTGAAGGCGCCAGTCAAAAGATTTGGTCTTAATTGCAGCATAAGGTATTACAAACCTTCAATTAAATTCTTTAAATGTAAATATATTGCGTTTTTTATAGTAATAATAATAAGGCGATTAACTGAATTAATTTGCGTATCTACATATGCACGGGTAGATATTATAAATTCTAATACGAAATGAGCAAACGACAGTATAATTAATAGTAATTTGTGCGCTTAAGTAAACAAGCAACTCGGTCTTTACGCAATTCTTACTTTACACGTGATATTTCATCCTACGCGGATAAAAATCACTAATAAAAGATCTCGTAATTGTAATAAATTATAAGCGCATATTCGGTAGTGTACGTCGGGTTTTTTGATTTTATCAGAAGCAGTATATCTACTTATACTTGGATGGTTAAGGATATAACGCTCACATAATACGCAGCATGTGTAAAGGTGGATATAAGTATTCGTGTAGTGCTCACTTAGTATTTCTTTTTCCTTTTCAAACGTTTCTTTTGAGATCAAAAAATTGCCAAAAGTCTCACAACGCCAAATCCTGTGAGTAAAGAGGTTGTTCTGTAATTTTGATTTTGTTTTCCGCTGAATACTGCAAATGAGACAACATGACTCCCTTGTTTAACCCTCTGATCAGTGATAGTCTAATGACCGGTAAACTAGGGTAGAAGTGTATAAAGTGCCTAAATGTATATAGACGGATATGAAGTATAAAAATGTCAGCAAAAGTTAAGCAAAATATTCTTGGTTTATTTAGGTATTACAAAGATTGTATTCGTATTATGTTTTATTGGTTTGACGTCGACGATCCAACTGTTGCTTGGCAGGTAAAACAGCGTGCCAACTGCTGTGAGTGTTCAGCACAAACCGGTAACTGACAGGTCAAACATTTCGAACGCGTTTTGCATTGGCGATGGTATTGCTGACGACATAAATGGTATGACCAACGACTAGTACGAGGGGCAAATTCAGGTTTAACCCTCTGCTGATGTGGTGTTTGTATCACCTGAAGAGTTAAAAGAATACAGGAGAAATACAGGGACATTGATCATTTATAATTTGTGGAATACTTTTATATCATATTTCGCCGATTTATATGGAATATACTGTGTAAAACGAGTGCGACCGCCATATGGGAACAATTGTCCGACCACTGTCACCGAACTGTGTAGAGTGTAAGCTGCTTCCAAATTTGCCTGTAACATAAGCCAAATATTATCAATAGCGTCAATTTTGCTGGTGAGTAATCTCTGAGGTCGTGAATTCACGTTATCAAAGCGAAAGAATTTTGTAATGGACACAAAGCGATCATGTGATAAAGCAGCTTTATATATTGGGGCATGAGTTGAGTTCCATAGTTCCTTTGCAGGCTCAGTGTTTGATTTTGTCAGTCAAATGCATCAAACTCTTTCAGGGTCAATGCTTTCCATTGCTTCGGCTTAGTAGATTTTTTTTTAATTTTATGTAGCTGCTACTTGGTTGGCTTTATGATTCGTTTCACGTATGATAATGCGAACAATATCTTCGCTGATCAGAAAACGAAAGATTGATAACGGATCATAAACTATTTTGTTTGATGGCCCTGCTTTGTTTTGTTTGTAGTTGATAACGTTATGGCCACGTATGCGACTACTCAGTAGTGGATCTTTGTACCATGTCGTGCCATTTTTGGAAGGACTCACAGTGAGGTAGAGTAACAATAGCAGCAGAAGCTTCTTGACAAATCATATTTATTTCATCATCTTCGTTTTCATCGAATTGATCGGAATCAATTTCCACATTAGCTCCGACTTCGACATCGGACCCATCCTCATCATGTTCTGGGCGATATGTAAAATCAGCCTCATCAGCGTTATCGTCAAACTGATCATCACTATCGCTCATTTCATCATGTATATAAGGCTGACATATTGCATCAGCCTTACGTTTTTT
>SMLS01072617.1:0-35336 GCA_004785975.1 Popillia japonica
GACATGTTATTAGTCGTAAACCAATCAACAAGTTTGTTGAGTGTTGCGCTGAATATGTCCAGAGATAAACAAAAAACTCAAGGTATGTTGTATATCTAATATTTATGTGATTAATTGTTACATGATATCGGAGCCTTTCACGATTCGAGTCTCTGTTATGAGGGTTTCCGGGTGTTGACCGTGTAATGGTTACTAAAACATATACAGTACAAATATGAATAAAATACACGAGATATACAATAGAAACTCGATATTTTGCCACTAATAAAATGGCTTCTTCAGGAGTAAAGGGGTTATCCGGAGGGCACTAAAAGGTCGCTGTAACTCGACGTGTAAACCACACTAGACGCGAAAGCCATCTGGTAGGTGACGGATGCCAGAAGGTCACTGTAACCGTCACGTGTCAACCACGCTAGAGGCGAAACCTTCTGACAAGACCTTCAGAAGGTTTTCATCTCTAGCGTGGTTTACACGTGGAGCTACCATTACTTTCTGGTACCCACTTCCCCTCCCCCTCCCATATAACCCATTTGCTCTCGATTTCGAATAGCGCCTTCCCTGCCATAGTTGTGTCATATATTATTACAAGAACATGCCGCCGAAGTGGCAAAATATTATGTCGCAGTAAGACATTCAAAACACCTATGTTAAGGAACAGGGTTCTTGGTTTTTACTATATTTACATGACACACTTTTGCTGATTATACAACTCTCTGGGTTGATTACAATTATTATTTTTTTACGGAGGAAAATCCTTAATGGACAGCGGCCTAGGTGTCATTGGCCCCTAGTGTGAAACTATCCAGGCTTGGCATACCCCTTAAAAACATCTCTTTACTCAGCTTCCATACCTCCGGAACTGCTGATGACGTGATATCACGGGCATGGTTGTCTATCGTCTTTCTTTTAGTTTGTTTGTTTCACGTTGCAGTTGTTCTTCTAGGGTACTTCTACTCGCAGTCCATCTGTAGCACATGAAGATGGCATGCTACGGCATTTCTTGCATTCCACATCATCCCCTCCAAGTTTAAAACTGAGCAACGGAAGTTGCCATGTCCTGAAACAAATTGCGCGACATAATAGTCTACCATTCCAAACTTGCATTTCACCCATGTATCAATGTCGTAACTTGGGGTTTTGGTCCAGTTGGCTGTGGACCTTAAGCTATCTCACTTTCTTTGCCATCTCTTTATTGTCAGGTTTCGCTCCTGATTTTTGGATCTCTTTGGGTCACTATTGAGGAGTAAGCTTCTTTGCTCCTCTGCTGGACGGATAATTGGTTCTAGGCCGGCTATTGCTGCCGTAGCAGATACTGTTCTACACGCGTTTATTACGCGAAGCAGGGATTTTCGTTGTACCTTCTCGGGGATGTCTCTATATTTCTTGTTGTCGAGTGCGGTTACTCATGATAGAATCGTGAGGTATCTTGGAATATTTCTTCTCTTCAATTCGCCAATTATTTTGCTCCATGAGGCAGAATGCCATCGTTCTAGTTACTTCTTTGAGTGCGTGTACTCTCGACCTTCCCCTAATAAAGACAAACTGCCTTTCCGACAATTCACCAGACTTGTGACTGGATGAGGAGATCCTCATCCAGTCTATGTTTAATGAGCCGCTCACATATTTTGCCGATGGTGCTTAGCAAGTAGATAGGTCTAAAAGAGAGCTGATTTATTGTGGACCCTTCTTTTGCAATAGAACTACCGTCACCTCTTTCCATGCTGCTGGGAATTCTTGACGCTCGAAGAGTTGCTTTAGAACCTCTAGGGAACAGATGGAATCAATTTCGCGATGATGTCCACCGCATCGGAACTTACAGTCGGTCCATTAAGAGCGTCGTGGCTGTTTTTATTAGAAAAGTAAGTCGAAAACTAAAAGTTTATATATTAGTGAAAAAAACACAAAAAAATACTACTACGCACTGTATTAGTGGAAAATAATTGTCTCGCATTGTTTGGGCATGCTTTCTACTAATTTTTCAGCATCAGATGATGGAAAGGAGCACCATATTTTGCGAATGTGGTAAGATAGTTGCCTCGCTGTAAATATATGTTTTCCTGAAGCTTACGCTTCATGATAGACCATACGTTTACGATGGGGTTTGCGTCTGGGGACTGAGACGGCCAGTCCATTGTTATAACACCGTCTTCACGTTTCCATTCAGTGTAGATACGACTACGATGTTTTGGGTCATTATCTTCTATAATGTCCAAGCTTCATTTCTGCTTCCAAACCACTTTCTTGCGGATCTCAGGAGTCCTGTTTTATAGCGTTTTACCATCGCTGTGGCATTTAAATTGCTGCTAAAGACGCATAAAGACCCGAAACCTCTCACATTAAAGCATCGTCATACATGAAGCTTTAGGGGATGCTTTACGGTCCGTTGTAGTGTGGGATGATTAGCACTTGACCAAACCTTCTTAATGGGAACCCAAATCCCCAAATCACGATTCTTCAGTAAAATCATCATTGCTCCAATTGCGGTCCTTATTTTCGTGGACCCAGACTAAACGCTTTTCTATGTCTTTCTGTGACAATAAAGATTTTACCACAGCGCTACAACACTTGATGTTCTTTTAGTCAAGTCGGTTTTTTATGATCATCAAAGTTATCTAAATTCCCTTTTTAAGTAACAAAGATTGGGCTCTACGCAAGGAAAGAGTTGGTTTTTTCTCGAACATCTAATCGAATAATTCTATCTTCACGCGGGGTAGTTTTGTGACAAGAACCTCTATCAGGCAGGTCATCGACATTATTTGTTTATTTATACCGCTCAACCCATTTGCGAACAAAATCCCTTGACTTATGCAGGAATTTTGCTGCAGCTGTATACGTGATTTTCGGACCTTTTGGGTGGTTACATACATAAAAAGACAGCTTCGAATCGTCTCGCGTATATTGCACTCATTGCGACAAAAGTGTGTATCTCACGCTGTGGGAGTTAATACTGAAGGTTTTACTACAACGCGTATTAGTACAAATTGTGTTTATTATTTTAACGATAAGTTCTGCCGGTCGAGACAAATTTCTTAGAAGTTACAAACACGATGTTCTAGTTATACAGACTGTAAGTAACCTGGTCAGTCCGCCTTCCCTTTTTTCATCTTAGCTAGAGCCTCGGTGTGTTTGTCGTCCGTGACCGGAACGACATCCACTTGGATGTGATTATTTTTTATAACAGTGCGGCCTTTTATCGGGAATAAATCCTTTCATATCTGCATCTTATGTTTCCAGGTTGAGTTGTATGAGAGCGGTAATCTACCTATGTGTTTCATGTCGATCTTGAACCCACCGCCCCATATGTCATTATAAGGTCTGCTTTCAATGCTGCTTCTTGGCCTTTATTACTAGGTCCTTCCACTCCTTTTTTTGCGTTCTTATACTCCTGGTCTTCGGGTAGGAGTAGGGGATCGTTTCCTCTCAGTTTGTTTTTCCTGCTCCATTTTCGGCACACTCCTTCCTTTTGAGTTCTATGTCTGCATTTCAGCACTACGGCAAAGGGCGTGTTCTTTTGGGGACGACTACTTATATTTCTTTTTAAGATTTCCAAAATACACCGCTGACCTCTGATTGATTCAAATTATTTGTTACATACTAATATTGCATAAGTTTATTTTAGGACGACGACGGTTTTACGCTCTAGGGGCTGAGCGATCTATATTTCTTAATTTGCATAGTATATTTCTTAATTTGCATACTTTTCCACACTAAACGTGTACGTATGAAGTAATATATATGTACATACGTACATAATATATATTCAGAAAAAGTTTTCGCGTAGCATGAATAATTTTACTGTATACATACACATACACATGCTGACAACACCTTTTACCTTACAGCTTCTTATATGATGTACCTACATACAAATATTGAATGACAATACACTAGAGCGAATAATTCGTTACAGTTCCTACAATTGTCTGACTACGTTGGCCGTTTTATCTAGCATTTAAAATGCAAAATAAAACTGCTCATTGCGTATATGATATTACATACATATACATACATACATATGTATGTCAACCCTAATTACAGAGAAACAACCGGGTTCATTCAAATTTACGTCTGTACTTGCAGGAGAAAGTTACAATTTCAGAACAACTATTTAACAAACAGTTACTTTGTCATTATGCAATTAGTGTCACCTAAACCATGCAAAAATATACTTTGTAATAAAGTGAAATTCGTTCTTGTGATCACTGACAACTAACTCTTAAGATAAATGGCACAAAAATATCTACCACCTCTTTGAACTACATGCATGGGCATTATTCATTTCTTTAATCTTTAGGCTTCAGCTTATTTTCAATGTGCAATTAATTTTAAATTTACATTAACATTGCTAGCAGCAAAACTTTAACAGGTTCAAACTGAGAAAATAAATAAATAAATTCAGTTATTTATTTTGGAATACAATCTATTATTATGGACCACAAGAATCAACATGGAAGATGTTTCAGTATTCATTTCTGCTCCATTGATGCAAGTGTATTGACAATCAGTAGCATCGTCTCTGATTACATTAGTCAGTTGGTCTCCAGAGACCGCAGCACTTTTACTGTTCCCAGTAAAATATATTCTCACATTTGCCAAAAATATGTTCTTGGTTACTTAAATTTCTTTGGCCAAGTGAACTTTCCTTGTCCATACTTTACCCTATTTTCTTCATATTTTTTCAGCGATTCTATTCTCAAGTGGGGAAATTATTTACAAAACATACATCGCTGGTTTATTAACGCTGCTGCGTTTTATATTGAAAAATGCAAAATTCCAAAAGATCTTAGCGATTTTGTTCTCTACAGATGTTAAGATTTGACAGGCGTTTGAGATTTAATGATCTTGTTGAAGCTGTTTAGCACTTTACGTTGCAATGTGCTTCAGTTGATGTCCCATGTCTACCGGTCCTGAATGTGTACGCCTTTTGTCAGCTTTTTTTGTATTTACGACATGCGATTCTTGTACTGTAGTATAAATTAATGTAGGAATAAAGAAAACATTTAATGGCTTAGTTTTTTTAATTACTTGCTAATCTTTCGATCGAATTTTACACTATACTTTTGAGTATTCGCAGCACATACATACATATGTTCGTTAGATCGAGGCACATTAGGTATACATATACAGTAAATAAATCGAAACACAGCCCGGTTCACTCAAGATATGTGAAATCTTCAATCGAGTGAGATGTTACGTCTCTTTAACTATTTTGAAGTGTTACCTGCATTCCTTCTAATTGATAACTGTTGTAGTCAGATTTTCTATCCCCCTTTCTCAATTAGTTTAAGCGTTGTAAAGCAGTAGTCCTAGGAAGCCATTTCTTCCATGTTATCGAAGAGGTGTTAGTATGGTGTGTGTGGTTTCTGGTTGGTATAACTATTAACTATTTATTCAGACAACCACACCTGATTCACATCCTAGCCGTGTGGTCCTATAAACATTAGCATCCCATACGATAACCTCGAAACTAGCTTGGGACTTCTTGCAAAATCTGGGAATCGTGGCCAAACATAACAAATTTATTTTGGTGTGGGTGGTGATGGATAAGGGCATACCAGGGAATGAAGAATTAACAAGCAAACAAGCTGGCAAGAAAAGGTTCTGCTATAATATTCACAAGACCCGAACCAGGTCTGGCAATAACTACGACTGCAATACGTGGTGCAATTCAACAACGGATGACGGGGCAGCCATCTCAGCATTTAGCAGCAGATGTGCCGACTCTCAAGCGAATATAGTTTAAAACGGTAACGAGTTTGGTAAGCGGGCTGTCTAAGAAAATTCCTACACAGAATTAATATCTCTAAGGATGAGCCTATTTGCAGAATACATATTCAATGAGGAGGAGCAAACGTTGTTTTTGAATGCGCCGCATTGCAACGGCAGAGACTGTTATTCTTAGGACAAATCAGCCTACTAACAGGCCTACGGGAAAGAGGTTTACCACACAGGCTAGTAAAGATAATAGGGAAGGGAATGATTTAAAGCCCTGACACGAACCCAGTGACTATCAAGTCAAGTACTAATTCATTACTACTACCAACCGAATTCATTCGAACGACAGGACAATTTTTTATTCAGTCGCCTGCCTGAAGGAAAACTAAATGCTAGTCTTGTATCTCATGTTGCAAGTAAAAAAAAATATTTATTATTTACAGCAAGATGGAGCTACATTCCTAGAATAAGCGATCAAAAAAAAAACGGTAAAAACGGTTATCCTTTCTGATGTCCTGTTAGATTATACGATCCAAAATCTTTCAGATTTCGGTTAATAGGATTATATTAATTAAAGGCAGTTTAGATATCCAGTTATCAACAATAGCAGAAAGTATAAATAAGAGCACTAGAAATATCTGCAGCGACATCACTCCAGAATAATTAAATGCAACATTTTAACTGTTAAAGAGAATTGCTGACCACACAGATGGATGCTGTATTTGTATTTTTATCGATCGTACAAGACTATATTTACTGATACACAGTAGTATTGCAATTTTTCACTCGAATTTTTAGCGTAATTGGATAAAATGTGTACATACTTTGTCAATTTAAACCTTAATACCAAATAATACCAAGAAATATGGGCAAATATAAGGACAACATGTTAACCTGCATGTTTGTTACTAGGCTGTGACACAAATAAAGATAATTTCAATGATTACAGATTATCCCTTCATCTAACGTCATCATCTTTACATAGATCATTATTATGTAACTATATTGAGGTCTCGTAAGAAGTTTTTATTCAAGTAAAAATAATCATAATTTTTAATATTTTATACTTTAAAGCTTGCTAATAACTACCTAAATAATATATCATATTAATGTATAAAAATTACTATTACCTCGTTAAACGTCAACATCTTGTATTTTACATAAATAAATACCTCAAGGAAAAGTCAATGAGAACATCAAGCAACCGATAATCGTTTGGAAGCCTTACTACATTTAACACTTCTCCAATTTCGTTTTAATTACAACAGCATAAAATTTGAGTGGTTAATTGTTATTACAACCGCCCTTTTATGGTAGTAATACTAGGTGAAACAATTTTATATGCTTGTTTAAAATGCAATAACCTTAACTGAAAAAACGGTGAATATCAGTTTCAACCTATTAAGGCTATTATAAAATATCAAAGTTACGTAATTATTCTAACCTTACTAAATAGATATTGTAGACTTTTAAACATTACATTTTTTTCAGTTTTTCCCTATTATACATCATCTTCAGCAAATTAGGTAACATAAATTACCATTGACTAAAATTAAAGAAAAAAGTAGGACAAGTTTAATGCATGCATTAAACTTGTCTGTCTCTTTATC
Organism: Popillia japonica; assembly: GCA_004785975.1. Lineage (NCBI taxonomy): Eukaryota > Metazoa > Arthropoda > Insecta > Coleoptera > Scarabaeidae > Popillia > Popillia japonica. The sequence continues at coordinate 7,326 of SMLS01072617.1, forward strand.
AGTGTATTAAAATCAAGGTAGTATTTAACACAGCACCAGTACCTATAATTATTTTTGAACAACAAAAGTGAATTAATATCTCATAGTAAATAAAATTAACATTGACCCAGAAGCAGGTAAGGTTTTTAACCTTCGGGAAATCAGATTTTCTTGAGTTGTTTACCGTGATTTCATTATATTATCCAATTCTTAAATCGATGAGCAAATATAAAACTATTTAGAATATGTAGTTAATTCGGTTTCGATTGCAGGTTTCGTTATTGAAAGATCAGCTGTAAGTGTAACCTTGAGTTCATTCAAATCTAAACTGAACTCAGTAAGTACAGTTTCATTTACACTTTTTTTTAATAAACAAGAAAAAATTGGAAACAATTTTTTTATTTTGTAAAGTAAGTAAAAAATCCTAACAACATAATTTATAAACTCAGAGTTTAAAGTCAAGTTGCGCTAATAGACAGATCCAAATCAGAGTAAATATACTGAGGTGTTTATAGATTGATGCCTTCTTTTTTGGCTTCTTCCCTGTACTTGTTCTTGTATTCGCCTTTTGGATCGTATTTCTTCTCTAATTCATTCCAGTATTCCGGTTCATTGTCAATCAAGTGACGTAGGACTTTACGACTTCCATTGTTTTGTTTCTCGCTGCACTTAGAACATTCGGTTTCAATGGCATCAGGAAGCACCTCTGAAAAAATATGTATAAGGTTAGTTGGGGCTCAAAGTATGACATAAGGCTTTTGATTCTTATATTATTAAAGCATACAATTAGAGCAAACAGAAGCAACTTCCCATGCCACTCTTTAAACAGTTTGGGGAGAACTTGATTTAGTAACAGATGATTAATTTCCCAGACAAAACTTCTTCTAATTTATTTTTGATTTATTTTTATAACGTTTGCTATTCTTAACCCGAGTTAAAAAAACTTCCATAAGAAAAGGCTAATCTTATTTTACATTAAACAGACCTGCTTCGATTGCGCCGATTAATGTAATTGTATGTATATTTCCACACGAACGATTTAATTACTAATATTAATATTGTCGCTGTATAAATATTAACACATAAAACTTTGACCAAAGCCGTAATTGGGTAATAAATACAAGTAAGTGTCATTTATGTCATTAAATGTGACCTTGTATGGCATTGAAGATCAAGTAAGTAATTTGTATATTACACAGAAGCTTAAGCATCTTAAAAAAATAAGATATAGCTATGATATCCAAGAAGTTTCACTGTCTGAAAATACTGTTTCCAATATATCCAGATTTATGGAATAAATGACATAAAATTTGAAGATGTTTGACTAGAATGTAACCAAGATCAGATTTCATCTCATTTGTATAAATTACACCTGATGAATTTGTAGCTTTCTCTTCATATGGGTATGAAATAGAGGATTTAAATATTTGCGCCAAATGCCCACATTGCAGCAGATGCTATGACGGATTAATACAAAGAATAATACTGACAATTAAGCTGACGTGTATCCAGCAAACAAAAGGAAAATTGGAGAACCAGACGTCCATGTATTTCCTATTCCTAACTGGGATAAGAACCTAACCAACAGTTGTTGATCCTCTTTTATCTTTATGGAATACCTTTATATCTGATAGACCAATTATGGATTGAGATATATTATATTGTCGATTTAGTGGTCAGTATAATGTCATTGATAAAACCATTAAGATAGTTAAAGAAACATGAACTTTAATATTTCAGTTAATCATTTTTAATATAAGAATACTAAAAAAGAATCGGAATGTAGTGAAGTATAACATGAAGAAATGTTTCTTGGAACAAAATTCTCTGTACAAATTACCATCATATTGTTTGTAATCATTTGTTTACAGGAATAACATAATTTATTAACATATACATATATAACGTGCTAATTAGTTCACCTTGTCAGACAGCAGGTTTATTGCCAACAATAGTATCTGTACGTATGTAGATTTTCAAAAGTAAAAGTTTCGTGATGTAACCAGTCATTACAAGAATTGAATGTATGTATATATTGCTACAAATGGATAATCATACATTTCAATTGTCCTTCATGAATATTTATTCTGGTAGTACATATTAATTAACTGAGTTAATGATATACCAAATCAATGGAGAAACAATTTTCAAAAAGGAAAACAGCTGGTAGCTTATAGAATTTTTCTAGAAATGGATAAAAATTTAGAGCCAATTGAGATGTTTCATCTATACTATTTAGGTAATTTATATTAGCCAATTTGAAGCTAGACTATCTAATTGAGTAATTTAATTTGCATAAATAAAATAATTTACTTTTTGAAGGTTACAGGCGTTGTAGTTTTTGAGTAATTGAAAATTGCAGTAGTTGGTCATAATTAACATTACCTATTTATTTTGAATTAATGTTTATGGATGGAAAAAACTATAATTAATGGAACTCGTGCATAGTTTTCACAACTAATTAAGTTTTCAATATTAGCGTAAACAATATTATGTAGAGTTTGGCAGACAGTAGAGTCTAAAATTTACCAAATAAAGGTATATAACTACCAGTAGCAAATAAACATAAATAGTAATAAAATTGCCAACATACGCTAAAGTTAATCTTGAAAACATTTCTCGGCAAGGGAATGAGGTTCAGTATAATCCGTAAATCACAAGGCGTTCAATGATAAATGCTCAGCCCCTCTCATATAATAGTAGGCATAAAGGCTGAAACTACTCGATACTAGGAGAAGTTTAATGGTTCAACTGTTACCACCGAATATAAATTTGTAGGGTGACATGCAAATATTTTAGAGTAAGATACATATTTATAAAATTTATGTTATTGGACACAGTAATATACTATTCATAATGAATCTTTCTGAATTGTATTTTTCAACAAAACACATGAGAGGCTGGTTTTCGTGGTTAAAAGACTCAAGAATTGCCATGCTGCCCTAAAGTCTTTAAAAACCTTTCGAGCATGACCAGCGATACTTTAAGAGAAAACTTACGCGACATCAGAACAACTAAATGACGATGAAAACGGTTGTGAAACCAACACTCAATTATAACGTATAGGGGCAACGGAAAAATTGCTGCTAAATTGACAGTTGAGTTAGAGAAATATCACAATTGCTCAAAATAATAAAAGAACTTATGTTTTACAATTAAAGAGACAATATAGCGGGAGCATGATACTATCCATAAAACAATTAAGTTAATTCAAAATTATAGCAGAGTATTATTTTTCAAAAATCAACATTTACGTTTGGAAGCAACATACAATTAATAAACATAAAGTTTACTCACTCTTTAATTCAGCACCATCTGGACTGCATGGTCCCTTTTCCAAAAGGCAAAACACGTATCCCTTCAACAAGCGTTTGTTTTTCAAAATATCATCCAAATCTACGTTGTCGTATTTGGTTGTATATTTATCATCTGGTCTAGCCGAGACGATAGCAACGAAACCCAGAACACCCAAAAGAATTACAGCCTTCATGGTAGACGTATTTTTTGTAATTGCTACTGAGGGTACTTCTTCAATTGCTTGTCGAAGTTATTGTGCATAAAACGGAAAATAAATGTGTCTTATATACGCCTATGCGTACAGAGAGCAAGAGGAGGGGGGTTAAGGTATTCTGGTACGTATATACTTCTCAATACTTACAGATGAGTCAACGTAATTAGAAAATAATACGTCATTATTATTATCTTAACAACATGTTATACCCTCTTTCGATACTTAATCACCTGATGCTAATTGCGCCTTCGAATGTGTAAGTAGGTAGGCACTTGTCTTACGTAGGTAGTATGCACCCGTTCAACGACAGATAATTGGATTCGATGTTACAGATTCGACAATTACAGATGACAGCCCAAAACTTTTAATGCAAGAAAAAGTGCTATTAAATATAAATACGGCTTTTGATAAAGATTTGCACTGGAAAATATACAGGCCTCGTAAGCTGTACCTCTTTAGACTGTTACCAGTTGTAGATTCAATAATAGGTGGTTGTATCGATAAAAACAAGAAAACAAGGAAAATGTTTTACTCTAAATTAGTATGTATTACTTTTATTGGGATTAAAAGGTAAGTTTTGCTCCGAACAAATTAGCATTTGAAACGAATAGAAATGCAATGATGTTAAAAATATAATATTTCTACCATTTAGAATAGCAAATACTCAAATAATGCAATCGCAACAGCTGCTGGATCAGCTTAAAAACATGACTAATAACTGAACTAAGTATCAAGTGGCTGTTTGTTGGGCTTTACAGTCATTAGAAAATACCTTCCTGGCTCTAAAATTTTTACATAATCATTGCTTATGGTTAGTTTTCTTTAACTTTTCTTTAAGTTTAAGTTTAAAAAATGTTCAACATTTGTCGATCCTGCAGGTGGCATTATACTGCGTTATTAAATAAATCTATTGGCACCTTGGTACGATATAATGTCATATACATACATTTCCAAATAATTTCAAATGCGTTGTCTGGAATATACAACTAAATCAAACACTAAATTTATTTTCTCCTTTTTTATATTATATCTACACTGCACGTTTATCACCCAACAATTTTATGCTACACATCACAACATATTCTATTTCTTCATCTTTTTCTCTTTCTATCAGTAAATTCTTGCACTACGAGCGTATAAAGATCATTGTCAATAATTTATATTGAAAATTTGTAGAGTTAGTTTCATCTGCACACTCCTTGACAAATACAACTTATTTCAACTGAATTTGTTCTTGAATTGCATCGTGAAACTCTAATTTCTCTTTTATGGCATAACTGGCTTAATCAGTCCAATGTTCAATTAAATTTATGTTCATAATTACAAATTAAAAATTCTTACTGTGCTATAAAAATTCTATAAAATATTATGTAACAACGTATGAACTCTATTAATAATGATGATAGTTATGTAAAAGATTTTATTGTTTGATTTATACCGACCCGCCTTAAAATCTCTTCTAATCCGATGTTTTGTCTTAGATGCTGAAATCTTTTGCGGCCAAATGCTCCGCACTTGAAAAGTATGTGCTTTGCTTTCTCAGTTTCCAGTTGTGTTTGCCTTCAGACGTTATTGGCCAAAAAAGAATTCTTGTCCAGTGAAATGGATATCAGCGCCTGCTCTATTTAGAAATATCCTATCTAACGGATATTTCCTTCTATTTGTAAATGAAACAGCAAGAGTTTTACTTTGGTTGACACAAAGTCCTTTCCTAAAACATCAGCTGCTGATGTAAAGGGCTTGTTGCATTAAGCCAGTAGTAATCTATTCATGTTTAGCCTTTATGGTAACAACTACGTCATCTGCATTAGTTTATACGTTCCTTGCCTTTTTTCTGCAGTAAATTAAGCAGATGATCATGATCAGTGACCACAATCGGGGGGGATGATAAAACTTCTCCGTGGTGGTGCTCCCTTGCCGGTCCGAAGGTCATCGATTCTCCGTCCAGTTGCTGCAAATTTGCAAACTGTTTGATGTATAGATACAACTGTTAGAAAAAAATTCGTAAATCACAAGTTTATTGAAATTTCGTAGTATATTCCCTATAAATTATTCACAGTTTCATTGAAGCTTTGTTGTTTTCCTTTCTTATATATTGGTAAAACGGTAATAAAAAAACAAATTTTGCGTATACATATTTGTAAAAAATTAGTAAGTGTGACACATGGGTCACATTATCTTGTCTTGGATGTAATCGTGATGTATTCATGTAATTTAACAATTATAATACTTTGTTATTGTGAAAGACACTGCAATTCAACTGTCAATTTACGAAATTTTATTTTAGGTCATTTCAAACATAAGTACTTCCCGACGCCTCTTCACACAACAAAGATGTTGCAAAACAATATGAATTGAGTGGAGTATTTTTTACATTATAACCTCGCAGTTCTTTCAACTTTGTTTAATTCCGATTACTTAGAACGAACGTACTCTACTCATATTTATCAGGAAATTAAGTAAAAATGTAAGTAGAAATTCGAAAAAATATCTGATATGCGATTTTATATTAAATGGATAATTAAATTATTAATGTTTATACATACAACAATAATCTACAAAGGAACTTTGGCAGTCTGATATTTTAAATTTTCCTGGAAATTTAGAGATCAACGAGATCTTGTTGTATTATTATATGTATTAGCTACTCGATTGCTGCTTTGGAGTACAACGTTTTTTACAAGATTATAAATGTTTGCAAATAAATTAGGAAATATACTCGTAATTTGAAATAAATTGCATAGATTCAAAGCTAACCCAAATTATTTTTTATTGTTATTCGGAAATACGTTTAGGATTCAGTTTTATGTAAATGTAACTTGTAGCTTTTTTCCTATTTTTCATAATTATAGTGTAGATATAGCAAATTTTTTAAATAGAAATTATATAAAACGTAGCTTATAACCAATTACTATTCTATTGTGTATACTTCATTCTAAAAGCAAGATTACTAAGAAAACTAATTTATAAAGAGGCTACTCCTATAGAATATAAAATAACAAAATTGCTATTAATATATTGCTAATTTGTAGTAGCAACAATAACAGTTTCATAGCTAATGTTAATATTGTGGATATTCTACGTGACATTAATGTACAAAATATTCGTAAAATATCATACATTAATCATTTTGCACTAATTACTTGGTAAAATTATATTGCAGTCGACGATCTTAACTACCTGTGCTTTTTCTTTAAATTCTGGAAACTATAACGTTTTCTTAATCACGCACGTGAAAGAGCACTACTACATCTAAATATTTCTTAAGTTTTATTATATATAATTTAGTAGTATTGACTATTTAATTATAGTGTTTCCAATGACTATGCTTCTGCTAATGCGTTCGTTCATTTAGTTGACAAATGAACGTATATTTTATCAAGATTTACCACGTTAAATGATATCGAAGGCTTCCACGGCCCTAGTCTCTATAATGAGGGTTTCCGGGTGTTGACCGTGTCATGGTTAGTAAAATATAGTCAGAAGGTTTTCGCCTCTAGCGTGGTTTACACGTCGAGTTATCGTGACCTTCTGGTACCCACCTACTTAACCCCTTTGCTCCTGAAGAAGCCGCTTACATTAGTGGCAAAACGTCGAGTTTATTGTATATCTTGTGCATTTTATTTTTATTTTGTATTGTATATATTTTACTAACCATGACACGGCAACACCCGGAAACCCTCATTATATTTACCACCAGTTTGGTACAAAGTGAAAGTCGACATGATTTACAAATAAATATAAAGAAAAGAATAATAAAACAGACAGTTATACAGCAGTTGGGCAAGAGCCTCTATTCTATTATTAGGACGAGCCATTTACCGGTATCGTCTAGCCAAATGCATCTGTACTTGATCACAAAGTAATTACCGAAAGAGCCTTTGATGGGATTTCCAGTTGTCTGGAATGGAACTACCAGCTTACAAAGATCCTATGTCCGACATCAACAGACAGCGGTGAAATACTATCAAACACATTCAGAGTCGCGAAAAAATCTGTATTTATATTAAGGCAAGGCCAAGACGATTCAAAGTTGGCTCCAGATTCTTTTGACATTGAGAAAACTTCACTGATGCATGTTCTGAGAATTAGATTGCTGACAACGTTCTCGACATGCGGGAAGACGCTTTACTAAAATCTTGAAATCCTGTAGGATTGTAGATTCAGTTCCGACCATGTAACAATATCGCGCTCACCAAACACTCGAATGCTGTACAGTTTTCGTAATCACAGCATTATTTCCCCGTTTATAATGCTGCACTGTTATTCACTTTACACCAGAATACAATTCTGCAAGAAAAATATAACCATCACCTCGAAGAATTGAAGGCCGAGCTGTAGGAAAGCATTGAGTAGGATATGCCTCAAAAAAATCCAAACTATTAATACACAAACAAATTGAACTTCATTGTAGAAAACTGAATTTATGCAAATAAAAAATCAATACAAAAAGATAACAAACCAGAGCAGCGTACTGGAAACTGGATTAAGTATAGTCGATGTTCTCCGCAAAGTACACCAAGAGTACCTAATAGAAGCTATTTTATTTTCACTAAAAGTTACAATACTTTTCTGCAGACCTTGTTATGTTTTAAATGATTCAACAACAAAGTGTTCTCTATATTTGCTCAAGAAATTATTGGAGTTAACAATAATGTTATAACTATAGCTAACATTTTAGATTGACAAGTTGATGGGATTATACATTACAATATTCATCACAAAATCAATCCACATTTTTTTCCACATAAAAAAGTATATACTGGTCATTAGCTAAAGATTGTTTAGATACGTTCAAATGCAAATACTGCAATTTTTAAAGCACTTGAAACAACATTCTCTTCACATAATCGTATCATATATTCAGCTGTGTTTTATTTTAGCATAAACTTGCGTTAAATAGTAATATAATAGAAATTATATACATCCAAAAATACTTATTTTAGTAATGTATCAAAAAAATGTTTTAAATCAGCTGTCATAAAGTAAAATAATGTAACACGTACTGAACCTTTTCAATTTTCATTCTGAAATATTTATTTGCTTAATCGTTAATTTATTATTGGTGGTTAGTTGTAAATTTTATTTTTAGAAAAACTAAATCTTCCTTTCCACATCTTTCCAAAAAGTTTTACTACTATTTTTACTGTCTCTGTAATCATATCACAAAAGTCGAGATTTAATATGTCTTTTAATGAGCTAGGTATTTTAGGAACAGAATGTTCTGAATTAGTAAGTGTTTTTCCAAAATTGGAGAGGTCAGTATCTTTTCAATATTATTTTAAGATTAAGTAAATGTACACAGATGAGTCGAAACATTGTGATGTAACATTGACGTAAGTACGTATGTATATTGTATACTATTTGTCATGGAAAGCACACATTATAACCACATTACATTTTAGAACATACAATACTAATTAGTTTAGCTCTAATGAAATAACGTAAATTTCTCAAGTCGTTAATTAATATACCAAAAATCATATTCGCAGATATGCCTCAACATTATTTCACGGAAAAGTTTTCTGTCAGTAAATATGTAAAAAAGAAGAAGCTAACAAAAGTGGTGTGATCATTCTTCGCAGTACCTATGTAATAATCATCATAATTGTAATATAATAATCGTTTTATGCATCTACAAATTGTAATAAGAGTAACAACTGACTAAAACTACATGTTCAATAGTTACGATTACTAACATATAACGTTACAGAATTCTTAATTCATATAGAAGGAAGATACTCGTTTGACTATTTAATTACACTTTTAATTATACTCAATTAAGGTACCTACATACAAATAAATTCACTATATCTATCTAAAAGAATTTCTGTCATATTTGGATTGATGTCTGGAAGTACATAATGCATGTAGCCGAAGTGCTTGCGAAAATATCAAGAAGTTGTTTGATTCTTTTATTTTGCATAGAGGCTGACTTTGCGAGGGGACAGAAGACAGGTGCTGTGTTTGTGGATTTGACGGCTGCCTACGACACCGTCTGGAGAGAGGGCCTTGTATACAAGTTACTTAGGGTTGTCAAGTGTATGGCTACCACAATACTATTAAATAGTATGCTTTCCAACAGACAAATAACCGTTTTCCTCGATGATCAGACCAGTTCCACCAAAACTCTCAACAATGGGCTTCCACAAGGTTCTATTCTCGCCCCCTTTACTTTTTAACCTATATACATACATATATCGAACTTGCCTACAACTATAAGTAGACAATTTGGGTACGCAGATGATCCAGCCATTACCACCCAAGAGCTTAATATGACAACTATAGAAACTACTCTTAACCAAGAGTTGGTAAAACTGGGTACCTACCTCCGTAAATGGCGACTAACACAAAGCACTTCTAAAATCGTAGTCAGCTGTTTCCACCTTAACAACAGGCTGGCTAACGTACCCTTGAAGGTCACTTTCAATGAAGCCACTCTTCCATATAAAACCTGTCGAAAATACCTGGAATCATACTTGACAGAACTCAGGCTCATCATGGTGAGCATCCGTTAACACTCTACATATTACAGCCTTGATTCTTGTATACTACTGCACCACGGAATACTGTGCATCAATATGGTTGAACAGCCCACACTCTAATTCGACATCGTCCTAAAGGAAACAATGAGAATCATTACGGGCTGCATTCGCAATACACGAGCTTTTTGACTTCCAGCACTTAGTGGCATAGAGCCTCTCATCCGGAGGACAAAATCTTTAATTAGACTACACGGTCAAATCTTAAAGAACCCAGACTTCCCTGTCCATGATAGTCTGAATAATATTCGTTTTGGCAGGCTAAATGTTCCTTCCCAAATGTTTCGACCTCCTACGTAAAGTTTGAACCTCACTGAATAGAATTATATGTAGCAATGCTAGAAGCGGGGACTCTTTATACAGGTGGGGCCTCCGCGTATCTCCTTCCTGTAACCGTGAAGAGAATCGACAAACCATGGGACATGTCTTTGAATGCCCCAACAGAGGCCTCCAGGGTAGTGTAGAAGATTTTATACAACCCACACCAAGAGCTATTCGATACAGCAGCGATTCAGACATTCAGTTCTAAATTTTAGTGGTTAATAGTCATAGTTTGTATATAGCTTGACATTTACGTCTAATCTCTCCTTTTAGTGTTTTCTATATGTCTTTTGTATGCAGCCATACGCAAAATAACAATAAATAAATTTTGCATCTCTCTCTACGCAAACGATATTACATCTTCGTATTAGACAACGATGCAAATTTTATTTATTCATGTTCATACGGAAATCTGTGTTTCATTGACAAATACTGAGATCACTTTCCAGTAACATCAGTTATGTGTATTAAATCACAATATGTATATAGGCTATTTACGCGTTTCACAATGTGCCTATGTAATACTGTGAGGCAAAAATGCTCGAGCACGTATAGCCTTCTTATACATATAATGGGCGTATTTTAGCAATGAATACTAGTTTACTCGCCAATATTTGTTAAATTTGTGACATCATAGACATTTTTCTTTCTATTTGACATACGAAGCCATTATCTATCCAGTAATTACAAAAAAGCAAAATGTTGCCAAAGACAATTTCTACAAAAACGAAAGAGCCACCTGCTGATAACCTGTTCGTCGCGCTCATAAAAGCATTCAGTAGATACTGGAAAATAAATCCAAATAGTTAATATACTAACAAATTGAATTTTATTTTAGAAAAATACATAAGAAAGAAAATGAGAAACAAAAAGAATGTAATTATAACGATTAATGGCAGGGTCACGAAGTACAGTTAGTCAGCGCCTGCTGCGTTTATTATATAATGCGGAAAAATATAGGTAAATACAAAATATAATACAAGGCTGTCGGGGACAATTAATGAAAAACACCAACTTTGTAAATCTATAATAAAACATCTTGTACCATAACGTCGAAAAATGTCTATGATAGGCGCTCATGGTTGGAATCACCCGCTACGAGAGTACAATGAAACAAGATCCAAGCATTGGCTTCAGATCACGTGATTTCGCTTGTAACCTACAAACCCATCAGCGAAGCTTGGCATACAGGATCCGATTTCAGAATATGTATTTCTTTTGTGATCTTTACGTTCACAACACCGCACGGAATACGCTGTATCAAACCTCATATCCTCTAGTGGCTAAAGGTCGGAAACAGTATCTACATCCTAGGAGTAGTACCGAACGGCAAAGATCTCACAGCAGATACTTACCTACCTCGTGCAATTCGTGGATTGCAACTCCCGGTAGATGTCTCGATCTGCTAGCAGTTAATGGTGATTCCTTTACGGCTTACCATGGCAAAATGTAACATAACGTCGAAAGATACCGAAAAATAAAGACAAAAACTCAATATAGTAGGCGCTCATGGTCTATTGTGAGATCTCTGCCGTTCGGTAGTACTCTCGGGATGTACTGTTTCAGACTTTTAGCCGCTACAGGGCATTAGGTTTGATACAGCGCATTCCGTGGGGTGTTGTGAATGTAAATATGAAAAGTAAAGTACTGTAAAATCAGATCTTGGATGCCAAGCTTCGCTGATGAGGTTTTAGGTTAAAACCGAAATTACGTGATACGAAACCAATGTTTGTAAAACGCCTTGTATATAAATATCTTTTTATTATTATTATGATTACAAACCCAACATGATAATGTTATTTAAGCACAACCAGAGTATTCACAGTATTCATTGCGAAATGTCAGTTCCTGCTTAGTTCACTATGTATTAAACCGAAGTAATCCATTGTTGACATGAAGGCATTGATATTTTTAATAGGATTTTGTGAAGTGATGAATCTGCCTTTGCCACAATAGGGGTGTACAACATGAATGAAGAAACAGCATCGGAGGAGAATCCCTTCTCTTATATTGAAATTAAAACTCAGAGTTGTGTCATTGAATTTTTGATGTATGTAGTACATACATCATACATAGTACATAGGCATCAAATAAGTGGCCCAATTCTTTCCGTGGAGTCGCTTACAGGAAATAGATTCACACGCTACTTAAATGAAATTGGAGGTTTGTAAGTAGAATTTCGTCTCAGCAAATATAGCAACATAGTATAGTAACAAGATGGCGTGCCGTTTCATAACACATTGTACACAATTATTCTTTTAATAATCCGTTTAATGAGTGAATTGGGGCTAGTGAGAAGATTAATTGACCAATCAATAGTCCTGAGGTGACCACTTTAGTTATTTTTATGGGCCTATCTAGTGAATGTAGTACCTATATATAAAAAAGAAGTCATATTTGAAGAACTTAAGGTAAATGATCTAAAGAAGTACAGATTCCTTCATAAATGAAGAACATTCAGACTACGTTTGCAATGCCTTATTATATTATCATTTTTATAAATTATTTTATTACAAAAATATTTTTAATAAAGTAATAAAAACTGCAATTTGAGTAAACAATTTAAGTAGGTACGTTTTGCAAATATAAATATTTCGTAAACAGCTAAACCGAATGTTAACATACATACAATACATACATATGTACATATGTATAATATATTTTTAAATATAGAAAAGATATTTTCATAAAATTAAATTAAATGAATTAAACTGTTGAAACCAGTTTAATTCATTTAATTTAATTTGTTCTCATATTACACAAAAGAAAAGAATCATTAGTTGAATTCTAGCTTTTACTTTACGATGTGTTTGTTCTTTGTGTTGTATGCTTTTTGAAAGCGCTGTTTGAACATTTTAGGGAAAATGATGTATCATGAGGAATGGAGCTACTGGAGTCTATGATGTTAATGTTTTTTGCTACCAATCGTTTAAACATATTCTATTCATTTTTTTATGTTACTTTACATACACTTTAATACAAAATAGATGATAACGCAATTAATGATAGGTCTGACGTCTTATCCTAATGGATGCATAAGCTCCTACGTCTCATGTTCCAAAAAACGTAACTCCCTGAAATTCGTGCAGAGAAGTGCGCAAAAAAATTAAATTATAACAATTTACACAATTATCATTTACTCCAAAAAAAAAATAGTTTTAATAACAAACATTATATAACGTATAATGTAAATTAATAACGTTTGTGTTCCAAAATAGTGATATTATTGCGGCTTTGGATTAAATCCATTGAAAATATTAGTAAGCTATTAACTATTTAAGAATTAAATTTGTTAAGAAGGCATGTATTACAACCAACTTAGTTAATTTATATGATTAAACTTATTATTATATCTAACTAAAAGTACCACAAACAGTTATAGCGAATTGTATAAAATTAGTTAGATAGGTAACCGTGATGCTATGCAGGCAACCAACATAGCAACGAAAGATTTGTCAATATAATTATGACAACGCTAAAAAATAGACTAACTTTACAAAAGTTCATGTTTTTGTTCATGTATTTCTTTTCTAATGTCGTTCTATGCAGAGTAACGAAACTCATTATATGAATTAGCTCATTTAAGGCAACTCCATAAAATTACACGAAGTTGTTAGATAATCAAAAGTGCAATAGTTAATAAAGATTTACTAATTTTTTTTAACAATTAGGAGGATATTGCTAACTTTTCAATAAGTCGTTTTATAAGGTAGGTAGGTAGCTAAAAGTATTTAAAATCTGAAGACTAGATTAAATAATCGCTTTCAACGCACCAGCGAAATAAGAATAACGTTCAATTACTCTTTCTAAACACGCTCATAATTCGGCATACTATAATATTGTGGTACAACTGGATTTTAGTAGCATTTTAAATAAAATGAGCAAAAAAACCTAATCAAAAGTTTAATTTGATAAAATTCAGAAGTGATTAAAGCTGATTAAATTATTATACATAATACTTAAATTTTCAATATCTGTTCTAAAACTGACCGCGTTATTTTCTTTTCTAATGTATATCACTTCATATATTAATCTCTTTTTATAACTATTTTCTTTTTTTAAATCTTAACATTTTCGAAATCAAAATTATGTCGTAATTATTTAGAATGCTTAGACAAAGCAGTTTCTGTGGTTATGTTATGCGATACAGAGTATTGATGATTATAGAGGCGTTTTTTTTAAATATTGTCTAGTTTGACCTACATAACATTTATCACACTCTTTGCATTCTAATTTATATACAACAGTACTTTGAGTATCTTTTTTAATCTTTTTAAATTTACAAATAATTTTCTGTTATTGTTTGGTGTAAATGTAATTTTTATACTTATCTGGTTTCTTAAATTCGCATTAATTTTGTCACTGAAATCGTTGATGTATGGAAGTGTGATATATTTTACTATCTTGTTTAGTGCGTAAAATTCTTTTGGATAACTATTTTCATCTAGAATTGATCAAACTTTGCTTAACTTCTCTTTCCTAAATTCAGGATGTGCTAATTTAATAGACTGATCAACCAAATTATTAATTACGTTTTTTTTTAATTTCCCGATGTGTTTGAAAAGTAGTCTGTTGCTACTAGTGTCTTATGTACCAATTTATACCAAATTATAGAATTTTGGTTTTCTTTTTCAACCGTAAGTTGTAATCATTATAGGAATTAAATGTGTACGTAACATGATCAATTTTACCTAATGGTATGTAACATATGCAATCATCTACATACCACTTGTAAAATTCAACGTGACAATTCAGTTTATTTAGTAAATCTTGCTCAAGATCCTCCATTACTAAATTTGCTATTACAGCAGATAATGAAGAACCCATTGCAGTTCCAAAAATTTGTTTGTGTTTTGTCGATGTGTATTAAATAGGTAAAATTTAAGAAAAATTTTGCAGCCAACATGAACCCATTTTATAGTAAATTGGCGTAATTTTAGATTAAATACAATTTTTTTATCTATACTAGATACAGCTAAATCTATAGGTATATTGGTACATCATGATACCACATCTAAACTTATTAATTCGTAATTATGTGGTACCGTTTTTTTATTTATGAATTCCTACAATACTACACTATTACTAAGAATTTTGGATAAAAATTTTGATAAATTCCACGCGATATTGTAAACATAATCATATATATCATTGCATTTCTTTGTCCTTAGATAATTTTGTTGATAGGCATGGCTAGTTGTTTATTATAATTAACTGACACGAATTAAATGTCAATTTTATTCCACTGACGAAGTTGTAAGGAAAACGTAATAAATGCTAAAGGTTCTGGAATAAATTGATCTGTAATAGAATTAGTAGTGTTTCAATTGACCTAGTGGAAAAGTATATGGAAAATAAGACTTGTTAGTATTATAGTCTGCCACCTATTTCTAAAAATAACAGAAAACTTTTATCTTCAATTAGTTTTACCTTGCAATTACACTAACTTGACAGCGTTAATATCTTAATTGTTTCAGCCATATGTTGTTCACTTGCCGGCTAATTATCTGTACCAGTCGCATATACATAAATACATACATACATTATGTACATATTATATTCTTGATGATAAATTACAATAATTTCTTGATGGTTCTGCAGTCTAATAAATGTATACACGTTTGTTAAATTATATTATTATTATTCTATAGTATGTACGCTTTTACAAGTAATTATTATGGAGAATTTGTTTTACGTTTTGTACTAAATATTTTTATAGGAAATATTCTTTTAAACCGCTTTATTAACTGTTCAATCCAATAAATAAAGAAAATGCTTCTTTTTTTTAGAAACAAAAGATATTATAGTTGTGAATTAATGAAGGTTATAATTTTTTTGTCATTTAGTAAGAGGTGCTTTTATCGTTATTTTTAATACCTTTCAGTTGCTTGCGTGGTACACTTTCTAACTAATTTCTTCAGAACATCATCTTCAAGATATTCCTGTATTTTAAGTTTCTACAATTCGGGGTTTTAGTTCTGCCTTGGTTTGAATGTCTGATAGCGTGTGGTTGTACACATTTCGAGATAGTATCGCCCTAAGATTCTCGATTAATGTCGGCAATTTCAAAAGTTTAATCCCATGGTCTTCAAAAAGTAGAATACAAAAACCGTTTTTGTTGAAGCTGCCGTATATATGGTTGCGTTAGCATATTCGAATATGATGTCATCATCTGAGGCTATGGTGATAAAAGGAAGATATTCCTGTAAAATATCTTGGCATTTTAAGGAATTCATTCGCAAATCCGCAAAGGTATCTCACTTTTGGCTTCCTTAAATGCTGTCTATATACTATAATGCCACCGCCTCCCAAACCACGACGAGAAAAAACTTTTCTCTTCTTTCTTGTCAGTAGTAATTACATCCATCAAGCTCAGCGAAATTAACTTGCTTTCGTCAACTTATCTTGAATGTATTCCTTTAATTGGACTCTGCTGTCTGTTGTATGTAGTTGAAATAACACTAAGGATTGTTAGAGGAATGAAAATAGTTTGAAACATTTAATTCGGAAATTAATTGTACCTAAGCAAAATGTAGAATGGATAATATACCAGAATAAATTATTCTTGCTTTGCAGTAATGCTAAAATAAGAACTACCAGATCTAAATTATTAAAACAATCAACAAATATTCAAACCATTCAAACTTTTGTTAATAACAATAGGTAACCATAATAGCACAAAACAAAAAATTATACTCGTTTGGTTTTGTACCTTGTTTTCTACAGCTAATGGAGTCGTATTTATCTTTTAGAATAAATGTTGTTTTCTTCAATGTCTATAAATCCACCGCATTTATATCTAGTTCTGGGGTGCTACAAGGATTGAACTTAAATCCACTACTGTTTTTATTATTTATTAATGATCTATTGACATCGCTCTCATGCCGCACTTTGGGCACTATGCAGATGACTTAAAAATATTCACAAGTATTACCAGCATTGATGATATATTTGTTACAAAGTAATCTGGATACTACTGGAAAATGGTCTACGGATAATTAACTGTCACTGAATGTCAAAAAGTGCCAACAGATGACCTTTACGCACAAGACCAGTTGCTACTTCCTATTCTATCAATGGATAAATATTACAGAAAACAAACTCAATGAAAGTTTTTGGAGTAACATTCGATGTCCGTTTAATATTCAGCAACTACATTGAACAGAAATGGGTATCTGCTTCCAAAACGTTGGGATTTATTATAAAATCCACCAAAAATTTTAAGGACGTGAATATAATAAAAATATTATACTTTGCGTTGGTAACTAGCGAACTGGAATATGCATCCATTGTTTGGTATCCATACTATAAAGTACAAGAATATGATATAGAACGAACTCAACACCACTTTCTGAAGTTTTTAGCATATAGAACAAATGAAGTATACCCTGACAGATCAGTCGATTACAGTGAGTTGCTGGAGTTACATAAGGTACAATCATTGGAACACCGAAGACAATTACAATGCAATATTCGTACATAGGGTCATAAACAATCATGTTGAGTGTCCAGGCATTTTATCCAATTTGCAGCTCTATGTGCCTCGTCACTCAGCGTGTATAGTGCAGTCTTTCACTTACAACACTCCTCGTACAAACCTTATGCTTAAAGCTCCACTCATCCATATGATGATATTTTTCTGGGCAGTAGGCATTAAAGCTAACTACATCTTTGTCATCGAGAGGTCGGAGGGATACAGTGTTTCATTGTTCTCTAATTGTCATTGTTTATTGTAATCCTTAGATTCTAATTATATTTTGTAGTTTAATTCATTTTTTTAGTATAAACTTTGTATGATTTATAGTGAATTATGACTTTTTTTTGTACTTTGCATTTACTTTTACTAAAAATTTCCACAATTTGTTGTTTTGGACATTCTTCATATTAAATTAGTCATTTTTATTGACTCTTTTCTATAAGAATAACGTTCCATTGTCGTTTAATTTGATTTTGTCATTTATATGTGAATTGAATTTTGTTATGACTTCGCTTAATAATATTTCTTACGCAATTTTATGATGATTAATATTTCGAACACATACAACTGCAACTCAGTTAGCCATAATATTGCTTTCAATTTACCATTTCGCTGGAAAACAATTATATTACTGCGCGCAAGGACATGAAAGTATGTATAGTCGATAACTAAAGCGATAATTACAAAACAAATGTAGACACAGGCTATATTAATTATTAATCATCAAAAATTGAGTACAATACGAATAGAAAGAAATATTTTAAGAAGCATCCGTAATTAACCCAAATACGGAATTATATTTTGAAACACTTCGTTGATGATCTTCAGCAGATTTCTAAAGACTATTGCTGTTGTCTGTTCTTTTCTAACTGAACCTGAATGGTTATCCCGTATTTTATGAACAGGTGAGGCACATTCTACTCTGAATGGTAGAGCCACTACTTAAAACTGTACAATCTGGTCTGCAGAAAATCCACAAGAAATCGTTCAAGAAGGTCTACATGACAAGAAAGGCACCGTTTGGCGCGGTTTTATAGTTGATTTTATCATTGGTTCGTATTTTTACAAAGAAATGCGGAATATAGGAGCAGTAGCTGTAACTGTGAACGGTGAAAGATACGTGCAAATTTTGGGACATTATGTTATTTCACAGCTACAAAACGAGCACCACGGAATTGAAGACATTATTTGTATGCAGGATGGAGTACCCCCACACATTTTGATCTCGGATTATTGGATTTGCGGTTGTATGTGAGGCGACCAACGCCACAAAAATTAAAAGACAATATTACGGAGAAAATTGGTGCAATTCAACCAGAAATGTTACGGAATGCTGTGTATGTACAATTTGGAGGAAAGGTTAGTAATCTGACATACTGGGCATACTAAATACTATTTTTGAAGTAATTAGTTTTCATTCATGTTTTTATTATTAATTTAATTTGCTAAAAGTCATAATTATTTAAAATATATGCCTGATTTTATCATAATTCCATCCTTACGAAAAAGGGTGGCGACGGCTAATATCTTCATGGAATCTTTTAAGTAAAAAAAGCCATCTAGTGCACAAACTGAAAACAAATATATTGTTGCATATACTTATGTATATGAACGACACTTTTGCAATATGGTTGCATGAGCCAAAGAAGCTATAAAGAAATCAGGAATATAACGAGAAGCAGGAGACATCAGTCACTAAAAACCTTTCGAAGAAACTAACAGCGTAATCGACGAAACGTAGAATAGAAACTCGACGAACTTTAATGCACTGAACAACGGCCGTGAAAACCTACGGTTATTGGAACAACCTGCAATTTTCAAAGAATAATGTTACTTTCAATAAAAATACAATTCAAAATTTACACAATCAATAGACAACTTCCTCAAAAATTTTGGTACCCCAAAATAATTTTAACTGCAATTTTAGTGTACAAACAATTCGAACACTAGGTAATTATATCAGTCAAATGAACACTTCTTATATATACACATACATATGTATATCGAAATACTTCAACTTATTTTAAAGGATGGATTTCGACCTCTAACGTATGTGAATGCAGGTTTTTTTCCTATTTGCGTCACCATCAACAAGTAGAATTTAATCCGTCACGCAATGCAAAAGGTACATATATAAACCGACTCAATTTCTTATTAGGTAGAGGTTCTCTTTGATCGGTCTCTGTAGATTGTTTATTGTTCAATGTAAACCGTTCTTAAATGCATGGAAGTACGAAATAGAATCTTATTAGATTTCTAGAATCTAGATTTATTACGGGTCCATCTTCTTTGAAGTTTTCTTTTAAAATTCGATAGTAGCGTTGCAAATAAAACTTGAAATCAATTCTCCGGTTAACTATAGAGACATCCATAAAATTCCATGTGATTGTAGTTCAGCATAGACAGGTGTCACTAAACGCTCAATGCATACTCGAAACAAATAACATCAGCAATACGTTATAGCACATACTACTATCATACTACTACATACTACATACTACTACCTACACATTCAGTCTTAGGAGATAATTTCTAAGACATATAAGACACAAAATTTGAAACAATAGACAATATAAAGTATTTCTTAAAAAAATTACAAAATCTATTACTCGGAGATATACATATAGGTACGCAGGATACGAAGTGAAACACTGTCGTGACTTTGTTAGTATTAATACATAATTAGACAAAACGATAATACCGTATTTCCCTAAACACTACAGAGTAATAATACAGCGTATTATTGGTGAGGTTGGATTACTGTGTCAAAAACTGGGAGAAAGATTCATGTAACTATACTACGCTTCTATCGTAGAAAGGTAATCATTCTCCAACAAATCCAATCCAATTGAACATAAGATCAAACAGCTATACTCCTATACAAAAGTCAAAACAGCAATTATAAGATACTGAAACTGATCCTTAGATCATATATATTACATGGATAGCGATATGATGCTCAAAGTATGTTTTAACATATCACAGACATACTTTATTCTTCCATTTCACACTTACTTTAGGGTATCCCTATCTATCGTACACACTTTCTACCCCGAGAAACAAAACGTGCAAACTTCAAGTCATAAGTGCGATCGATATAAGAGCGAAATTCGAAATCACGCTGGCGCAAATTTCGAATTTATGCTAACAGGAGACGTTAGAAGTGTTTTTTTTGTTCATTTAAATAAATCTAAACTGGGATGAATGTTTTATATATTTTATATTAAAAATAAATGGCATATATGCAGAATTATACATATATAAACATTCTATAAAAAATATATTTATTATGAAACGATATTAATTTGGTAAATTATTTTCTTATTCTTTTAGGTTTTTCCTCATTTTTACATTTCTTTGCCTCGTAATGCATTCTGATGCGTACATAATTTTAAAAATCAATCAATAGTCAATCAAACGATAAACAATAAACATAACTGAACATAGCCATAAAAGCAAATGGAGTGCAAACTTCGGAAACGAACAAATAAATCGCGTACGGTTGACTATTGATACGCTTGCGCGATTTTAGAGGGTACAACGAGGATAGTACTATTGGTGATACTTATACTGAAGAAAGAAATAGGTTCAAAAAAGCACGTTGTGCATGTCAAAACATCAACGTCCGAGTTCTTAAATGCTATAGCGGTATCCATGTAATATATATGATCTAAGAACTGATCATTTCAAAATTTATAACAAAATATTAAACGCAACATTGAAAGGTTAACATTAAAATTTTCTTTGATACACTGCGAACATTTTGAACTGTCCTGATTTGGCAAGAAAAAAGTCCCAGGTTTATAAAAAATTGGGAAATATTCGTGCATTGTCCATACTGATTTTATAAATATGTCAAATGTCAAAACCATAATGTTAACACAGGTAAACACTTATCTATTAGCTGTCATTTGTGCGTATTGTTTTATACTATATGATTCAAAATACTTTTTATAAGCGGTGGCTATGGATTACATAGGTATATTTGACAAACGTATGGCTTAGCTTAATATCGTTTACTTACCTGTCAAATGTGATAAATTTTAATTGTCAGAATTCTGGTTAGCTTGAATGTTATATTGTCGTTGGCAGTAACTTATTATTATTATATTGAATTAGCTGTTTACTGATCATCAAAAGGCATTCTTTATTGAATCATACTTTGGCAATGGATATATCGAAAATGGTGAATGGAAGTATAGAAGTCAACCATGTTTACAAAAATTTCGTTTGAAACATCCAGACGTAATAATCGATGAAGCCGTGTTTTATAATTACATTCTTTATCTGGTAAATACATTTCGTGATACTGGAAGTGTTTAACGAAAGAAAGGTAATGGCAGACGTACACCCACGGACTTTAGTTATGTCCGGTATCTAGCGGTACAGCCTGCGCTCCTGTCACCATGTCCGTTTTATCTTAAAGGGAATAGTGACAGGAGCGCAGGCTGTACCGCTAGATACCCGACATAACCAAAGTCCGTGATGGTACAATACATACAAAAAAGATTTATTATTTGCTAATACGTTATGTTGACATTTAAAATTAATCGCATTTGACAGAGCGAATCAGATTCGGTCGGACGACTTGTCAACTCACTGACCGTCACTGACCTAACGACCTCGACTGCTTTACTTGCTCGTCTGACAGTCTAAGCTAAGCCATGCGGTTTTAAAATATACGTAATCAGTTGATCACGTAAATACCATTCTTCTAATTCAATGTTAAGTTACTACCAACGATAACACAACATTTTAGCTAACCAGAATTCTGACATTTAAAATTAATCACATTTGACAGATAAGTAAATGATATTAAGCTAAGCCATACGTTTTTCAAATATGCATAATCCATAGCCACCGCTTATAAAAAGTATTTTGAATCATATAGTATATATTCTTCGTATTGTATTGGTGTTTTTCTGTCTTTTTCAATACATTATACCCCAAAACCTTCTAATGACTCACTTTCGCAATGGAACATTACAAGAGGATCGATCATGGAGATATTCCTTAGGATCGTGTTTTCAGCAATCTCTCTGAATATGCAGATCTTGACATAAACTTCCACATTCCACATTGCCAGCTGTGTAGCGCGGTGCCTAGCGCACTCGCTTCACAGTCTGGTGGTATCGGGTTCGAATCCGGTGCGTTCTTTCTGAATTTGGTTTTCTGTAGTTTCCCAAATTCCACGGCAAATGCGGAAAGATAACATCTTAAGTCGGTCTACAGCCGCAGGCGTAATAATAACTCATGGCCAGCCGATGCCCCCTGTAATTGGCGCAAGCTGTTGGGGGATGCTAAGGCATGAATTATTATTATTATTATTATTATTATTCGTCATCGCAATAGCTTATTTAACTGGTTTATGAAAACGGGAAGTGTTTTGGAACGTAGGCCTTATAAAGCACCAACTGCTTTACTAACATTGTTTTCTATGATATAATTAACGCAATGCGACATAGAAAACAAATATTGCAACCCTTCATTAACAGACTTTACGATGATGAATTAACCCAAGACAAAACGCCTGTTACATACAGGGCAAGAATTCATTAAGTATTTGCAAGAACGATATGATGTACATATGGTTATGATAATTAAGAATGATGTTTTACAGTGAAGTTGTAACCTATTTATTATGATTTATAATAAAGAAGGCGTTGCAGGCGTTTCAATAAACATTTCGAAGTGGGTGCATTTAATAAGAAATGTCTTTATTCTTATAAACAAAATACTCTTTTTTTAAAACAATAATACAAGAAATATAACGCTATTATTATAATTATAGAAAATGTTCCAAATGACTACCATCACTTTCTACACACAAATTTACACGTCTTTTCATGTTGTCAAATAATGCTACTAAAGTATTAACATTGATGTTTCTTATTTCCCTAATAATAGATAGCCTCTTGCAACGCTTCTAAACCAAGTATGCAACCGATTCTGAAAAATCTTCTTTAAATATTCAAACAACGCTGTAATCGTTTTAAGAAAACACACGACAACAACACGAATAAGATAATAGAACAACTAAGATAACAGAAAATTACAATAACGCCAAACACCTACGAACACGACACGACTATTAAAATGCTGTAAAATAGCAGGAAGTAAATTTTGAATAGCATTACAGTCAGTTTGACCAACCTAAAATAATAAATACAAGGTGGGCAATTCAACTTGTCCTCAAACTTATTGGCTCAGTCTGTATACGATATGACATTGGACTATACCTGCACCAGGCATGCACTGAGGTACAAATGTGGGACGAAAATATCTGTCAAGTTAGGTGAACCTCTATCGATCTGTCACATTGTGATTATAGGAGTTATTACACTTATTCAGTTTTATGTTCTCATTTAGTAGGAAAATCCACATTTGGAATAACTTCAGAAAAACCTATCTGTTATGTTAAGGTTATATTAAGAAATGGAATTTAGTTTTAGAGAAAAGCCAATTTTATTATCGCCTCGATAATGTCAGGATTGCTGTCGAAATGGGTTGGCAATTATCAAAGTGTTTGGGGTTTCTATGGATGAAAGTGAGTTAGAGTATCAAAGGCAGGTTATATTTTTTCTATAATACATATGTACATGCTTACTTCGCAAGGAAGTAACAAAACTGTGTTGCTGTAGCATTATTTGCTTAAAACCATTAAATATTTAAAGAAGTGGAAATGTGTTCGCAGAGAGAACTAGCAGCATACTAACAAATTTCAAATTATGTAGTGCATATTTTAATAATAATAATATCTAATAATAATAATAATAATAATAATAATAATAATAGCGGTTTATTGACCACAAAGAAAGACAGTAAAAGGAATAAAAATAAAAGTTACAGGTACAGTCAGATATAGGCCATTACAATTTTTACCATTCTTCAAAAATTTGTAGGCAAAAAAATTTCTTTCAATACAACGCCCAATAAAATTTTACAACAGACTAACAAATACGTAAGTATATATGGATCATAGTGTGTGTATAAGTGTAACTACATATACTTATATACATATGTAACATATATCATAAAGCGTCTTATATTTAACGGTTAATAATGACACAAGTTAGTAATGGTACTGTTCAACAAACTGTCATTCTATTATAATTTATTCAGTCTACAAATTAGTATAAGTAATAACGTTTAAGTCGATATATACAAAAAGTGTTCTATTATGTGTTAATGTAAAATCTATAGATCAAAATCTAATTTTCTATATTTATTAATAGAAAATTGCTCTTTTATGCGCAAACTGAACTCGATTATCCTACACATTAGTATTAAAATATCATTCATTTTATACGCTCGACGCTAGCATTTAAATTGTGAATATTTTTGAATAAATAATTTGTGATGGAAATTGAGGGGGATTTACTTTCAATATTATTTCCGATACATACAGCATTGACGTGTATTGGATACGCACCTTATACTATACAAGGTATTAAGGAACACAAGTATGTAACTCTCAAAAAAAAATCCGCCATAATATGGTTCTTAATTCATTTACCACTTTCGTTTTGGTCAATACTTATTTGTAGAGAGGAGCACTCAAGGTCTCTAAATAGAGGATTGCTCATAGTCATGGGCGTAGGTTCCATTTTTGTCATAAGAAATTTATTTCTTCTGTCGTATACATGCTTAAACAAATATAATTCTCGACGATATATTAAAGTTTTAAACAGATTATATCACCTCAGTAATGAACTTAATAATAATGGAATAAGAACGAGTGATCTAAACCGCTTAAAACTAAAACAATATTTACTAATTGTTTATGCAATTGCTGTAACAGCCACTCAGTTCATTTGTATTAATTTAAGTAGGAGTACAAATATATTTCAGATATTGAACTGCAGTATATACTTGTTTGGCCTGTTCGTGGAATATGTTCATAGCATACACTATTTTACAATAACATACCTAGCCGCAACTATAATACGAGAAGCCAGAGTCCAGATGTGTAATAAATGTCAAAATAACAATATACGCGAGGAAGAGATTGCAGATCTTATAAGATATGTTTCAGTAACATATTTAACTTTATGTAAAACGTATAATTTGTTTAGTCGATGCTTGTCGGTACCAACACTGTTTCTTTTGGCTGGTTATACTTCTACTGCAATTTTCAATACATTGAGCTTTATAATTACAAACGACATCGTTACTAAAATTATTGAACTTCTTATGTTTCTACCAATGCTTATGCCAATTGGAATATTTGTTACTGGGACTACTCGTATCCATAATGAAGTAAAATGCTTCCCGATTTGTATTAGGTATATTTTATTCTTCTATCTTTTCAGGTGCATACTTTACAAAGAACATCATACACAATTTTTATTAAGAGTAATTTTATTGTAAAACGAGAGGTAAGCTTTTTATTTTAATCATGTAAAACGTAAAACATCTTATTTCAGATAAATCGGCTTATGTTACAAATGTTACATGTAAAATTTCAAACTACTGCGGCGAATTTTTTTGATATCAACATGAAGATGATATTTTCGGTAAGTACATACATTCATACTACTAATATAAGAAACTATTTTTATATTTCCAGTATAAGCGTAAAACCATTAATAAAAATGTACTTATTAATAGTGTTTGCTGCCCTTGAAACACAAAAGAAAACACAATGAATTCTCTCACATCTGTTTTTCACTTCCATTAATTAAGCCTTGAGCATAGTTGGATCGTCTTTCAAGCAATTTCCAAGGAATATACTTATCACTTTCTCCTAACAGAGATTTGTCAGGTATTTGAAACATAAGCTTTCTTTAGAGAAAGTAATTATAAATTGCTTCATTATCGCAAGGTGAATGTAAAGTGAAGGGACAAGTACGTTCTTTTGGCGCACAAAGTTTTCCTTTAGGGTATTATTCCCCCATTTGGAACCCACATATCCTCAGTCACTACTTTTTATACAGTGCTGGGTTCTCATTCGTCTGTACTACTCGCTAAAGAAACAAGAGTATACAATAAAGTACGCTGCTTTCTGTCAAATCAAAGAATCTAATTGCCATGATAAAGAAGGACTTCGGACTTCTATTCAAAAAGTCAATAAACAATTTATATTCACCATATTAACCGCACAGGTGCGTCGTTGCAGAATGCAATTTCATCCTCTTGAAAAAAGCATGGAAAACAGTTTTTCATCTTACGTAGCATAACAATGACGTACTTACCTGGAACTATTTTTTTCTTTCAATCTAGATCCTAATAAAACGAGTGACTTCTTTAGTAGATCTCGATCTTTGACAAGACCATTTAATTCTGCTTGTGTAAAAGGTTGGAAATCTTTGTTATAATCATAAACTGTCCACTGCCTACATATATTTCCTTTGTAATCAATCATGCGTCATCATATCTTGCAATAAGTTTGCTACAGTAGATACAGATAGGCCAAGAACATAAGCAACAAGGTTCATGGCGGGTGTAATACTTGGACACACCATTAATTTGTTGTTTTTCAAATTTACTCCTCAACATTGTTTAAGTAAAGGAACAATCACCTATATGGTTTTGGAAATCCTTCCAAATAATTACCGCGCAAAATCAAATGACAATACTTTACCTTGAGATTACGTCAAAATGCTATCGTACAAATGCAACAGTCTACTGAACACATACCCTTTCTTGAATAGACCGTCTCACAACAAAATATGTATAATACATGTTCTTATCGAAGGCAGTAAAATTCTTTTTCTGTGTTTTTTTTACTACATAATTACCAATTGAGTAGAATTTTACATTCTCCGTCCATAATGTCGACAATATATTTTTCTCGGTAGATTTCTTGGAGAGTCTCTATGTTTTGTTGGCACTCTAAGCAAAGACACTGTTTAAATAGCAAAAGAAACTATTGAAATGTATATGGGAAGTTCACATACATAATCCACAACAATGATCTATACTCCAAAAATGCACAATGAATACCTGTATCGTATTTTCACCGCATAACACAATGAAGACAAAAAGCTTGTAATTGTACAAGCCATGGTCGCGAAATGCTTGCTTGAGATAAACCTTAAACGCCATAACTTTTAGGAGAAGCCAGAGAATATTTTGTAAATTTATTTTGGACGTCTAATCCTTACATGTATGTATGTAGATATAATACTTCTATATACTAATAATTTTCGGTCAAATATTGATTAAACAGATGTAGAATG